>JAIUND010001829.1:0-29770 GCA_034699125.1 Gisinianus flammeolus | reverse complement strand
TTCACTGGTCAATTCCGATATAATTGAATTGAATTAATCAAGAAAGTGCCCAATGACGTTTGTGTACATTCATTTTCCTTTCTTTTCTCCAGGTCGATTATCTGATTGTGAGTTGAATGCAATGCTGAAATCGCCGCAATTTCTTCTCCCAATTTCTTGACTACAAAAAGAATGAATATACGGAAATTATTGATCATGTTTTTTCGATTCATATTATTATATAGAAGTTAGTTTTATTTATTCACGTGTACAAATCCTGCAATGCCCACAAACATTAACTGTTAAAATGAATGAAACTGCGGAAATATGTACAGTAATTTCAGTTTTTGTCCTTGGATTTCGGGCTTATTTATTTATGAGCGAGTTCGCTCTGTCGGAGTTGAAACACAAAGATTATGTATGTGAGCACAGTTGCCACCACCTACAAAAAAATGGGCAATTTTCAATGCAAGTTTAGTAATTTTTCGGCACTGAACTCATATGTCCTTTCTTTTTCTTACTCCAGGAATTGTCGAAAAATTAATAGGGAAGAAATCCATGGCAGAGAGTTTTCGTTCCCACTGTAAAACCCCATCCGTCAAATGATTGAGCTTTGTCAAATAATCCGATTTCTTCAAGTCCATTAAAGTTTCCGTTTGTAACATTTTCAACGTTTCCCGATTCTCAGCAATCTGTTAGACTCATTAAAAAATTGCCTTAAAAAAATTGGTTCACAGCGGAAAAACATTGCATTTTTTTAATTAATTTCAGTTGTTGTTGTTACCCGACTCTCCAGTAAATTCCCGACGGTGGCAATGAGAATAATGATACTCCCACAAGCAATCAAGTCCCCGAATGTGAATAAATCTATGGCAATTCCCGCAGTGGAGATGGCTCCGAGTATCTGAATGAGGATGAGTGTACAACCGGAAATGAGGAGCAAATTGCCCAAATCTGTGACGACTCTGTACAATTTGAATGCCTTTTGAAAATCATTGAAAATCTCAAATAAAATATGGAAATTCTTTTCACTGTCCATTTCAAAATTAAAAGAAGTCGTCCGGACATGAAATAGTTGGGATTTCGCCTCATTTCTATTCGTTTTTGTCTGATCGTTAGACAAAGACGACAAATATGAATTTTCCAGAGTAGAACAAATCCGGTCGTAAATCTCAATGAGGTCCAGTCCAAACTGAGCAAAAATAAATATTGAGAAAACAATGGGCCACATTTGAAAGCTATTTTCAACAAAGCAATTCCATTGAATTTCGGATATCCTCCAATAAACTGTTGAATTCCCAATCTTCTCAAATGGGATAATAAACAAGCAAAAATATGGTTTCGATAGGAAATTCAATAGGACAGCAAGCAAGGAAATCCAAAAGAGACAACGATGACATTTTCTTGATCTTGATGATGTTAGAGCACCGGAATTGGAAACCAAATTTGGATTTTGAAATGTCCTTAAGATCTCTGGGATTTTCTTAAATAATGTGGAAATGTGGGCACAGTGTCGGATGAATGAGAGACGAAGAAGAGTGTCCAGAGTGACGATACTCCAATTTGTCATGTAGAATTGGATTCCAATGGCAAGTGAATGTGTATGTAAATGTAAACGTCGAATATCCAGCATTGTCGACCCACAGAATGTAGAGAACAAAACAATCCAACTCACACTGTAAATTGTGATTGGACTCAACCAAATGAAATGGAAATCAAGTGGATTTTCTTTTCTCCCCCGTGGATTTTGTACAGGGAAACAACCAAAAAACCAGGAGAGTCGTACGATCAGTTTTATATGCCAATGCATTGCCAAATATATCGTATTTTTTAATTGACCTCACTTCACAAACTTGTAAGTAATATATAAAAGCTTAATTGAAATACTAAACTTGACAAGAAACTTTCCCTTTGCCATATTTTCGCGGTGTGCACATATTTTTTTTCGGGTATTAGGAAAATTCCAAATTTCGTAAACACTTTTCAATAGATTTCTGCATTTCTGCTTCATCAATCAAGCAGATCTACATCGATTTGCCGTTATCGTTAGAGTTTGTACAATTTATATACTTTTTTTCTTTTGAAAGAAACAAGAAAAGCACTGTTTGCATTCATAGTCACAGTCAGTAGATTAAAAAAAGTAATTGGTTTGAAAAGAGCCACAGAATTTGACCATTCGGTAAGCGTTTTTTCATAGTGCGTTGAATTTTATTTGCAAGGGTTCAAAAGGTCTCCTGTAATTTCATACTTTGAGCCATAAAAACGGTCTTAATTGAGAATTTGCGTAATTTATTATTGTCAGTCCATCTCCTGTTTGCAAAATCGATGAGAATTTCTACATCTTGAATTTTATAACTTGGGGATTTTTCAATTTTTTGAATTCAAAGTCCGGAGATTCTGATGTGATAATAATAGTGAGAGGAAAATATTATGATTTTCACATTGTTACATAATGATGATGATGATTTTAGTACATAGCAAAAGCCTTATCTGGTCATTCAAAACCGATTTATTTCACTATATTATTATATTACCTATTTTATTTACTTTTGAAATTAATCAATTAAAAAAATGAATCCACACTTTTACATACAAGCCACTTGTGATTACAGTTAAAATTGAAATTGAACCTGTTGTTCCTTTGTTATATATATTTGATGGCTATATAATCGAGTAAAACCCCGAGAGTATCTGGTAGCAGCTGCCCTAAATACAGATAGAATCACTCGAGTTATAATATGACTTCACACATATGAGCTTTATCAACTAGTTGAAACTAAACTAAATAGATTATAATATACATTTGGAAGAATTATGTAAAAAGTATGTACAGAGAAAGTGCGAAAAGTGTTTAAAAAGACGGATCCCTCTCCTTCCAATCTCATTCACATTGAACTGAAATTGGGAATTGGAATAAAAAAAAGAAGTACTTTTCAGTTTGGTAAATTTCAAATTCAAAATGAAGTTATTAATCCTTGCCGTGTCTCTCGTGTGTTATTTGGTTGGACTTGCATCCTCTCAATCTTCAGCAGTCCCACGACTTCTTGGATCCGTCCCATTACCGTACGCTGCTTTCGTCGAAGTTTTTGATGATATCAAATCCACAGGATCCGATCGTTACACTCTCTACGTCTCCGTTTTCAATCCAATCAATTTCAGTAAGGACCCCAAATTTTATTTGAGGAGCCCTGGGAAATTCCTTGATGATATTAGCGCTTGGCAATTCGTAGAAATGAACAAAACTGCGTACGTCTCTCTTTTCACTTTTCTCGTTCTCTTTCTCTTTCTCTCATTACAATACAAATCCATATTCAAGTTGACTAAATTTTCGTGTGTATTTCATTAAAATTCAACTTTTTATTATCGATTGCTTTACAGATTCTGGCCAAATAATCCAGACTATATGCCAGGTAATTTTCAATTGAATTTCTCTTCTAAATTTCGTCCAGATTATTGATTTTTTATTAATTCTCATCTCATATTATGCAACTGTAGTTTAATTTAAAATTTAATTTAATTGAAAATAGAGGAAGTTGTGGGAGCTCAAGGTTTAATCTGGACTTCCGGTTTCCTCGTCCCGGGTAAAACCGAAGGAAGCTTGGAGATCTATGACACCGTTTCAGATCCTCCAGTTGGACCTTTTAGCATCACCGGACAAGATGTAAGTCAAATCACAAGAAATTCCAATTAAATTAAAATAATTTCTTGAAATCCAAGTGAAATTCCAGTTGAATTGAGAATTTCATGAAATTCAAGTGAAATTCAAGTTGAATTGGCAAAATTCGATGAAATTCAAGTGAAATTCAAGTTTAATTGGGAAAATTCGATGAAATCCAAGTGAAATTTCAGGAAATTCGATGAGATTCGTGTCTACAACGTATCTAAAACGAGAATGTGTATTTATATAGACTATAGCTTGGTCCTACCACCGAGTGATCTGGAAGGACATGGACGGAGATGGTGATTTGGACGCACTGACTGCCCGTTTCCATCAACCCTTAACCGGAAACACTCACACTCAATTCCTGTACTTGGAAAATCCGGGTCTCCTCCTCGCCGACACCCCACCAGGTTTCTCTTGGAATCAGCACGTACTCCAGGACTCTCAAGTCAATGGTCAACGTGGTCCGGATGTTCATTTTCGTAATTTCCAACTCGTCTCTCGTGGCACCACCTTCGACTGTATCCTGGCTGCGGAATTCTGGCATGAACAACTGGCTCTCTACTACACATCCACTGGTTGGTCCAATTGGAATCAAGTCCGTCGTCTTCCTCTGGACATTACACTTGGACAAAGTTTTGATGTGTATGTGGATGATTTCAATCGGGATGGGAAACTGGATCTCCTCGCCACTGCTTACAATCATACTCTAGGCAATGTTTTTGTTTGGGAAGTCCCTGAGGATTTCCGTAATGGGACTTTTGTGAAGCATACGCTCGCTGATGGATTTAAAGCTAATTCAATTATTGGTGGACAGTCCATGACGCCGGGGAGCTCCAAACCATTCTATCCAAGTGTAGCACATGAAACGGAGTTGGTGAATGGACGACAGAGGAAACCATATATTTTAGTATCTGGGGATGACGATGGGAAACATTATGTCTTGGAACCCAATTCCGAAGAGCCAACAGACTGGAGTTATACTAAACATATCTTGGTGGATACTGAGAAGACCACCAGTGGGAAATTTGCTGCTGTGGATTTAGATGGGGATGGATATACGGAAATCATTGCTGCTGGATATAGCTCTGGAACCATCTACGTCTTTACTTACAAACCCTAATTAATTTACATGTATTAATTGATTACCGTGTAGTCAGTTAATTTAGCTTAATTAAGACTATATTTTTTGTAATAATGAGAATGAATGAATGGAAACAGAAAATTTGTACATTGTACCCGCATCACAAAGTATGGAAAATATATACCTAAATAAAAGTGCAAAAATTTCCTTTTTCAATCAAATTCATTTTTTTTAGATTATTGAACATTCATTTTTGTCGTTTGGTAAACAATGTTAATGAGAAAAGACAAAGAGAGGCCGAACCTTGAATTAACATGTAAAGATCAATTAATTATTTTTCTAATTGACTTTCATTCTACTTTCTGCACTTACAAAATGTCCATGTACAACCGAGCTTGTCGACCAGCAAGGTTTTATTTGGATGCGGGTTTAAAAGATTATTTCAATTTTGAACTTCATGTCGCCCCCTAAAATTATCCGTTTACCGTACAGTCTTTTTTGTACTGGAATTATTAATTATTCCCAGTCTTTTCAACACAATTTGGAGTTTTCTTCACGACGATTGTGGGTTTGGAATTGTTTCGGATCCATCACACAGATTTCGTACTGACTCCATAGTCACAACAATAGTATATAGGTATTAGTGACAGATGAGCAAAATATGGATTTGTGGAAATGAGAAAACGGAGGGACAGTAAAATTCTGGTGAGGATTCAAATGGAAGCCTGGACGATTTGTGATTGTGATTGTCATCGTCATCGGAATCGTTTAAATCTTCAGCCCACAGCTTTCATCCACAGATGACAGAGGAAGAAGAGATCTTGAATAATTTGAAAAGAATATGGAGGCTCAAAGAGGCTTTTCAACCCTGTATTAAAAAAATCGGAGGGACGGTGAAAGCCATCATCGGGATATTTTTAATCCACAACGACACTTTTCCCAACTCTATCAGTACATATTTGAACGAGAAATCACGTGTTCACGTGGGTGGATTTTATTTATTATTTTTCTTCTTCTTCCTCTCTTCTCGTTTCTCTCGTTACACCATGTTTATATCGTATTGCCCATGGATTTCTATAATACATTATGTTGTCATACAGTAATAAAATGATACAACATAGAAAACGATGATGATGACGATGAATATCCAACTTGATTATGATTCCTCTCTCTATACATTTTACAGATGTATCTATACTAAAAAGCCTCATCATTTTATTATTTACATTTTAATTTGCATGCAAATGCAAATCCACCCCACACACAACACATCCTCGTCATCATCAACATATTCAACATGAACACACTCACACACAAACACACTATAGGGAAAATGAAAAATTGCACAGCACACAAACACAAACAAGCAGTTTTTTTTTGTTGTTGCAGATATTTCATTGTAAGGAGGAACGCGACGATCCCTGCTTCTGTTGGTTGATTCAACAATGTTGAATGTTGGAAGTTGGAAATGTGGAGGAAAACACAAGGGGAGATGAATGTGACGTGTATTTATAGTTAATATTTCGTGGGGATGACGGCATTTTCATTCATTCATTCATTCACAGTCATCGTCGTCATCTCATTGTCTTTGACTCACACATTACCAACTGCGACTTCTTGCGACTTGCGACTGTAGAAGTGGAGAAGGGAAATGGCAAAAAATATTAATGAATTCCATCCCCAACAACAAAACAACATGCACAATCTTTTTATCATCTCTATATGCAAAATCTACAAAATCTGATTCCACTCGTTGACTTTCCTTCATGGACATTAATTGTGTGTGTGCATAATAATAATACACAATTTCACTATACCTACTGGTACATTTACTTCTTCATGTGTTCAGCTGTTCAGTTCCTCACTCAGACATGTACATATAAAATCAGTGAGCGTAAAGATAGTAAAATATGTACGATTTGTATGTGTGTAAATGACATAACTAGGAGATCCATTACAATTTACAATCACTTTATTCATACATTCACTTTACTCTCACTTTGAACATTGAAATTGAAGGAACGCACAGGAAGACGAAGAACAAGGCAAATATATAGTCAAAGTAAATGGAGAAGCATCAGATGACAACACTCGTAAAAATAAAATGCCCATTTAAGACTACAGATTATTTTTTATTATTTGTTTTATTTTTTTTCATTTCAACTTTTGTTGTTGTCAAATTATTTGAGGATTGTTTCCCATGTGCACAAATGCAAAATAAACATATATGAGGACGTAAACAAATATCCACACAATTTACATTACAAAATTCACAATATATATTTACAATGAAAGTGCACAAACGCACACACACACCAATTGAATTTCGACCATCGCAATCGCATCTTCGTCATCCGTATAATTCGTCATCGTCATGGTTCAAGTCCAAATCGTAAATCCAAATTAACGAGTGAGTAATTTCTATTTTCATTTAATTATGCTAATTTTTACCTCCACTTCAAAAGTCCGACTTGGCCAATAAAAATAGACCTATACCACCAATTTAATGATTTAAAAAAAGTGACTTTAGTTTTTCTGTCGTCATCTGGAAGGTTTTTGCTTTTTGTGTTTTTATTCCCATTTTATTATTTTCCCATGGTTAGCCTGATGAATTTTCATGAGGATTTTCTTGCGGAAGATCAAGATCAATGAATTTGATGAGATGAGTGATGTGATGATGTAAGAAACAAGGAATTTCTATGCCCACAAGAACACTCACGAGAACAAGAAAAGGGAAGAGTGCAAGTTTTTGGGAACCTCATGAAAAATCTCCAATCTCGTAAAATAAAATAAAAGGCTCACGAAAAACAAGATGGAAAAAAAGTTGTTATTATGGAAGCGTGTGAGCGATTAGCAATTTTCTCATTAGGACTACTTATATACAAGAATTACAAGCGATTCCCCTCCAGCTCGACAAATTCCCGACTTGCATGCAAAATCCAAACACACGAACACAAAAAAAAAACTCCACATAGACACAGACACGGAATCGAATCGAATATGGATGAAAGGCCCGGCAAAGGCACAGACAATGGAAAATAAAAAAGCATTTCCCCTATTAAATTTGAGATTGTGCAATTTCCAAAATTGCACTCTGTAATTTCCTAAATATATCTGTATTTTCCATTTACAATGAGAGTCAATGAGCAATGTAATTCCACCTCTGAGCATTCAAAACTGTTCACTTCCCCAATTTCTGACTGATTTGAGTTGTGCTGAATTGAGAATAAGTGAGGGAGAGTTCAGATTTGGCATTTGACATTTGGGATTCTGAACTCTGATATGGATTTCTTTTACTTTTCTTTCCCTTTGTCTTTGTATTTGGGATGAGCTCAATAAATTATGGCCATCGCTCACAAGTATTTAGTTGGCTCTTGGCCCTAACATACAAAGACAAAGACAAAAACGAAAAACAAGAAGAAGAAGAAGAAGAATCTTTATCCAACGAGAGTGAGCTAAAAAAGTCAGTGAGGACACACAAAAACACAGGACAAGACATAAAACATACAGATAAATGAAGCACGATGTAACAAAAATGTGAATGCAAGAGCACGAGCTTCATAGCACGAGGCTCTCTCTCCATTTCCCACTCACACAATCATCACACACAATCCTTTCTATATTTTTTTCAATATTATCTCGCCTTTTTCCTTTCCTTCCCATTTCATTTCCACAACACTCAATCTCTCTGACTCCCAGACACTCCAAGATTTTCCTTCTCATTTGAGCCCAAAAACAGAGAGAGAGAGAAACATATAAGGGCAAGTTTAAATATACCAACGAGCTCAGTGTGTGTGGTGCAAAAAAATATGTGTTCATTTGTAGCTCCAGCCAGAGCACAGTCTATTCTATTGCAAATAACACACGCGTTGTGAGTGTATAAGTAAACTGTAAGAAGTTGTAAACTGTGCAGGCTTATGCCATGACATGAAGCATCAATTCAATACTTGATAGGGCTTTCCAATCCCACAACTTTGAATATGAATATGTATCTGTACATACGATATTCCAATATTCCAACCCAACCATACAAGTTTCAGATTAACTCTCTTCTCTTTTCATTTCACACATGCTCAATTCTCAATTCTCAATTCTCAATTCTATACTACTCTACAGTTTACTTTACAGTCTCAAGTCTCACGTCAACTTGCACGTTTGCTGTGTGTACAGTGTGTACACATAACAATATTTTTTGCACGAGTATATCGACTTCACTTGGACTTCTACTTTGGTACTTACTTTAGTACTTTGGTGCGTTGGTCCTGCATATTAGCTGTCATTTATACTTTTATACACAATTTAACAGTTGGCACAGAGCATTAGCTACAAAATCCTATACGAGCATTATTATTATTATTATTATTAGGAGCATGAACTATTCATAATATTCATATTGGGTGTAGCTAAAGGCTATGTAGGATTTTGAGTTTGAGGTGGTGAGGGAGGGAGGGAGGGAGAATGGCAGAATGGTGACTGTGAATTGGGATACATATTCATATACATACCGACTTTATATTTGGTATTGTATTGAGTCTAGCCAGTGCTATTCACTATACATCTATATGATACATATGATACGATAGTTGCAGATACATAAATACTATGATACACGCTCTATTCTGTAGTTCTGTACATTGTGTACATATTCTGTATTTGTGTATGGAAAATCCAATTTCTTTGTTGGTCCTTCTCGTCGTCGTCAGTTGGCAGAAGAAAAAAACATTATTTCCATAGTTCATAGACCAAAGACCAAAGGTCTGACCGTCTCCATTTAAATGAATGGGGCTTTACCTGTTTCTCTTTCTCTCTCTCTCTCTCTCTCTCTCTCTCTCTCTCTCACACACACACACACACACACTTTAACTGTTTACATTTTCATATTGTATAATATAATATCTGCACATTCTGCACACAAAATCCACCTTCCACCTTCCAATTCCACTGGGCAAAAACAGAATTCTTCACAAATATATATACGAATAAATATATTCGTCATAAGAGTTTTTTTTACTGGTGCACACCATAAAGTCCACTTGGACTTGGACTCTAACGATTTTTTTGAAGATGCTCACAGATCACAGATGTGATTTGTGAATGTGAAGACAAAGAAAATAATAATGGAGAGAGAGAGAGAGAGTATCCATTCCATACGCAAGGTGTGTTTTTATTTTTTATTATTGTAGATTGTGCAGCTGAAAGCTCAGAGCTCAGATACAGATCTGTATCTGTATTTGAGATAGTGATATGAGAGAGAGAGAGAGAGAGAAAGAACGACCTCCCCGGTTTTTGGCCGTATAAAACCTTCCCCCCTCCTCTCTCTCTCTCTCGCCATCTCCAACGTTTTACCTCTTGCAAAGCATTTCCCATTTTTCCATTTGACTTTGACTCCTCTTGCAACTTGCCACTTTTGCCACTTGCTACATTTTCCCCCATAATAAATACAAATACAAAATCTACACATGATCACATGAACAGACATGTAATTTTATTATGTAAACCTTTTCTTGTAGTAGTAGTTGTATGTGTATGTACGATACATTTGTATATATGTACCTTTTCTATAGTGACTTGTGGGATAATGCGATGATACGAAAAACTGTGAACGATGTGGATCTAGATATACATAGTATATAGGTAAGACTCTTACCGTAAGAGTAAGTAAATGGTGTGTGCTGTTGAATATTATTTTATTATTTTTATTGGACAGGAAAGGAAAGGGAGGAAAAGAAGGTAATAAATGAGTATGAGGTATATTTCGTATTTCGTATTTCGTAGTGTCATGAACACACACACAAACAGACAGACTCATTCGCTCGCTCACTCCTTCACTAACAACTCACAACTCACACACATTAGAGACAATTTAGTTACCTGTCTGTGGTGGTCGTCGTCGTCGTTGAGGAGCATATGAAAATGAGCGTAACAGACAACAAAAAGCCACATTTGAGCATTTGAAGCTCAAAGCTAAAAGCTAAAGCCATCGTCAACCGTCATCGTTGTTTCGTTGTACTTGTACTTGTACAGAAAGTACAGAGATACAAATATTGCTGTGACTATAGAGAACGAGTACGCACTTACACACTACTCATTACACACACGTTGGATGTTCAATAGTGATAGTAGTGAGTAGTGTAGTGAGTAGTGAGTGAGGCCAGGAAAGGATCACAGAGCAGCCGAGTTTGTAATGTGAAATGTAAATGTGTAATCGTGTAATGTAAATGTGTAATCGTGTAATGTATAGTGCGTGTGTTGTTGGCGTATATCGTTCGTATACAGGATGAGTTTTTGCCCAAAGGAAACTTGAGTTTGAGGCTTCAGTTTAATTTCAACTGCCTGCCTGCCTGCATGATGCTTCCAAGCCTCAGCGGTTTCCTCTGTGTTCTCCACTAATATTTTATATACATTTATTTTTTTTTGCAATTATTACAACTGCACTTTGCCTTTTCTCTTGTTAATCCCCCCATTCACCATTCACAATTCACATGCACACTACCGACAACCGACAACCGACAAACGGCAAAACGGGAAAAGAGACAACGAGGTGAGTCTTCAACTTATAAGTTATAACTTTCATTCACTTTAAGTGCCATATTAAATAAATATTAATAAGTTATTATTCAATTTATGATTGACGATTTTTCAATTCAAGTTCAGTGAAATTTGCATACAATTTGCAAACAGATATGTAGAATTAATATAATATGATACACAAATACACAAGTTTACATTCCATTTCCATTTCAATTTCATTCATTCACGTTTGTTGAGCATGTGAGTGCAGATGTATATAGAAGTTCCATTCAAAATACACAGATAGACAGTTCGTCAGGGTATTTCTTTCAGGTTTGTGTAATAATTATGTGTAAATTCTAATGGAATTTGTGTATGTGATTGTGATTGTGATTACAAAGTAATCGATTGACAATGTTATGAATTATGAAGGAATAATCATTTTGGAAGGGAAAATGAAACAAAATCTAGTTTTGATATTGAATGTTTATCGTTGTATAGTATTTAATATTTTCTATAACATATTATTATTATTATTAAGTGAATGAATGAATGAATGAGCGAATGGGAAACTGTCAAATATGTCAGTGTGTTCAGTGTTTCAGTTGCAGTCCATGTGAATTCAAGGGCAGAAACTATATAGAATATTAATTCAATAAAGTAAAGTGAAGTAAGTACACACAACTTGTGTGTGTCTGTGTGTATAGTATAAATAAATTCAAATTGTCTATTGTTGTGCAGCCTCAGTCGTAGTTTGTCGTTTACAGTGTGTAAAGACTGTAAAGCTTACATTCAAACGTGCTCATTTTGTTTCTATTTCATAAACATAATCAGTTTAAAGCTTAAACTTTAGCCCTTCTCTCAATTCTCAATTCTTAATTCAGTTTCAAAGTTTCAGTTTGTTTCACATATCTTATATTGCCAATGCAAAATATATAATATATAAAATACACACACCACACAGTAAATATATAATTTTACAATTTAAATAAAGGGGGAAATCATGTGTGCAAATTGTAAAAAGGTGAATGGTAAATTGTTCGTGGAGAAATATGTACAAGTTGAATAATTATATTTTGTAAATACACAGCCATAATGCAGTCTAATGTGAATTTCATATTCCACAGCTTGAACAACATTCAAAATCGTTTTGCTCTTGCTTTTAATTAGAGGTAAAGACAGAGAGAAGTGACCGTGTGATCGTCAAAATTGAACATGAACAACACATCGTACATATATGTTGTTGTTCATTTCAAACATTTTGCCTTTATTTAGATTATCAGTCCTGTGTTGTGTTGATTTTATAATGTTTTTTTCCCTATATATTCATATAGATATAAAGTGTGTGCACTTTTGGATAGTCGTTGAATATTTAATCGTCGAGTTTTTCCTTAATATGTATCATCATATCATATTTTTCTCTCTTCTCCACATTCCCCACACCGTTTTTGTTTGCATTTGCTCCTTTTGCTCCGCTGTTTCAATGTTTTAATGTTTCAATGTCAACTTTGACTGTATAGAGTACGGTTTTATTGAGGTTTAGTACTTTTATTCCTCGTGTGCTCATCCTCTCTCATCCTGCCAACGACTTGACTTGTTCTAGTTTTTTTACAAACACAAAAACACATAATATACATAAGTAGTCATCGTCAGAATTGAATGGAAAAGCGAGGAAGGGAAATTCATACATAGGAAAAATGTATGTCTTGTGTCTGTCAACTGTTGTGGTTGTTGTAAGTTGAATGTTGTAAATAAATCCATATGTAATCTCTGGCTGATTCATTTTCATTTCCCCATTCCCAATTCAATCTGTGATGACGAATTCTGATGTGGACTTTTACATTTACATTGACAAAGTCAATCAAAGATTAATACACATTACTTATTTCCTAGTACATTTTCGTATATGCATCAAATGGAATGATTTCATTCATTTGGTGACATTCACATTGCATATTGGAAGAATTATTTGTATGATACTTATTTTTTTACTTTTCAGTTTGATGACTTTTGCATGGTGACGACGACCCTGAATTCTGAATTCTAAATTCTGATCTTTGAATCCTTTCTGAACTCTCTGTGAATCTAACTATATATTCCGTTCCGGATTCTATAAATAAAGAAGATTGTGGGTGGTGAAAAATACACGGATTTATTATTAACACGTGAAAAGTGAGGATCTCGTCGCGTTGTGTACACGGAAAAAGCGATACAAATTCAAGATTTGTTCTGTATATAACTTTACACTATTTGGGGTATTTGCTTTATGGAGCTGATGATAAATTGAAATTGTGGGATTGAAAAAGAGGAAAAATTGTGTGCCTTCAATTTGTGCCCGACACTTAAACTTTTGCATTGCAACGCCTGTGATTTTTTCTTCATCGCCCTGATGAAAAGTGCTAAAAACGTATACTTATATATTAACTGTGAAAAAAAGTGATTGATAATAAATACAAATAGAAATAATGGCTTTACAAGATGGAGTCGGTGTGGGGGATTTTGTACTCCTTGATCAGATTACAATGGATGATTTCACTGGGAATCTTCACACAAGGTAATTCAAATTTCAAATCAATCAGTAACTCTCGCCATGTTGTGGAATTACGTTTTGGACTGTGTGATGATGGACGATCGACATGTATATATTTACCATTTACCATAAACATCAATTTAGCACTGACGCAACGAAATATGAATATGAGCAACGAAACTTTTAAACGTCATTTCTATTTCTGCTTATATACATTTTCCGTTCACGTTTACGTAATGCTGACATATGAGGATTGAGCAAGAAAAATTAACTTTTAACACCTTTCCTTGTACGTACGATATATAGCTTGTTATATGTTGCCCTTCAAAAGTCTTCAATGCCGGCACATGAATGAGAGAACGACGGAATTCAAAATTTTATCTATAGAGTCTCAAATTTTGTAAATGAGTTGAAATGTTAAAGACTCCACATTTCAGATCCTTTTCATTTTCAAATCCTCCAGATTTCCCTTTTTTAAAAAGAGGACAACTGTTTTGGGGTCAAATTGTATACAATAACAAAAGTGCGCACAAGGAAACATTTCCAATTATTTCAATTTCATATGACTGAAGGGAAAACCACAAGCAGAATATATATTGTACATATATACTGTGAAGACATTGACTTGACTCACTTTTTGTATTTGACTGCTCCACACACTGTGAGGATTATGAATTATGGAGAGAATGCAAAGAAATATCCGAAATTTTGAGGTTTCTTTTGGGTCTTCCATCCGGAAATCTGTGTAATTTCAAGTGTACCCAAAGAAAACCACCGAGTCCATGCCCATCTCTTGATTTATCTGTAAAAAGGCAAAGGAAATACATACATACAGATATAAGTATACGAATCCAATCATCTTCTTCAAAATTGATGTCAAAGTGAATTCTGAATTGATTCGGCACAATGAAATTTCAAATTTGAGTTGTATAAGATATATAGTGTACATATTATTATACTCTCTTCTCTTTTCTCATTTCTCTCCCATTGTTGTCCATTTTGTCGTCTATTGTTATGTGTGTTCAAAAGTGAACTACACATTATTTTCCATCCTTGAAATTACAAATAGCACATTGTAAATGTATAAATTACCATGTTCGGCTCTTCTCACGATTAATCTTATATTATTCTCCATGCATATATCTATTATCTAAATTATGTACATATATATAAATTAAGCGAGTCTATTCATATTCACAAATTCACAATTGTTCAATAGAAAATATACATGTACAAATCAAAAGTCTTTTCTTTTATCTCGTCTCATTTTTTTTCTCTATCAGATCCAAATCAAATTTAAAAAATAAAAAAACGAAACCTTCAAAAAAGGATGACACTCGACTTTCGTCCTAGTTCAAATCCCCATAATAATATGATGGATAATAAAGACAAACGTAAACGTGAGGAGATTTTATTCTGCAAATCATACAGAAAATTATCAAGTCTGTTTCAATTTCATTTGAGCCGTCAAAAGAATTCCAATGCCTTCATTTTTGTGTCTTGTGTATACAGAGTATACAGATTTTCAGTTCACGTTCATGTGTCTTGAAAATAAAATATTGAAAATTTGAACACGTTTGACGTTTCGAGTATCCTAATTAGTTTCATGCTTCTTTTTTTTGAGCAGCATGTGGAGAAAAGTTCTGCAAGGGCAAAATTGCAGAACGTCTACATAATATGTACATTACATAAGGAAAAAAAAATTACATGGTTTATTTCAGATGGAAAAGTGGGATGGATTGGATTTTGACGGTTTTCTGACGGATCCCCCTTCATGTTTTTTATTATTCGTCTTCTTTGGGTCATTTAGTATTCATTTTGCATGGCATTCCAAGTTGGGGTTTTAGATTGTTTTTGATATAATTCCTGTTTTTTTGCCATATCGTATATCTCATCTCCACACATCTCACACTTTGACTTTTTGGCATTGAATTTGACGGGATATTTTCAAGTTTTCATATATAAGTTGAAAAGATGTGAGATTTTTTGGGATTCTTTTGAATGTTTTCAAGTTCTGTGAACGGTGACGTTTTGGAGTTTGGAGTTTTGTTTGAGTTTTTTTTTTTTGAGGGTTAGAATTTTGAATGGTCCAACTCTCCATGGAATGACAATGAAAATGAATTGAGAGAGAGAGAGAGAGAGATTCTTTGGATTTGGATTTGGATTTTGTTGCAGTTGCAGTGTGTGGTGGAAAATATTAAGTTTCACGCTCGCCTGTCACTCTAATTACCTAAAACTGAGTGGTTTTTACCATGTTATTGTGTACAATACTTTTCACGTCTCAGTCCACACTCCACAGTGACTTCTATTCTATTATATATCTATATCTTTCAACTTGTTTCCTTTTTCCTTCGCTCGTTTGAGGAGGGAATTTAAAGTGTTTTCACCACATCAAATTATCCCTTCATTTTTTTCTTACTTTGTGCACAACGTAAATTTTATCTGCCCTTCTGTACGCATGTTTTGTTTTTCTTGGTACATATATGTGATGTGATGAGATCCACAACTTAAATCATAATCATAATCATATATTTCCTTACACTATATGTATCTTACTCACCCAGAATATTAATCCTCTTCAGTTTCCGTTTCAGTTTCAATTTTCATACCATTTTCCCCATCTCCCATTTTTACAACTCCATAATTTAACGAGACCTTTCCTTTCGTCATTCACATTTTTTCCCCTTTAAAATCTCAAAATAACAATAATTATTGACATTTCCTTGTGTACACACACTACACACTCCACACATTGAGTAAACAAAAAGTGGAATGAAAGGAAACAATGCAATTTTTTCCTCATTTTTTTCATCTTATCTCAGGAAAATCATCAAAAGTCGCGTGACTCTTTTAATTTACACCCAATTTTTCAACAAGTAAATACATACAAACAATTTCAAGCCGTGTCTGACTCCAATTTTGAATGAAACTCAGAGAGAGAGAGAGAAATGGAGAGATGAGTTCAATGATAACATTCAAAAAGGTTACAAAACACGTAATTGTTAATTACAGAGCATTTTTTTCAATATTGGTCAAAGTCAACGTTTTAATTAAAAACTTATTAGCTACAAAGTACAGACATAATAATAATAATAATAACGCACCCTAAAAACATGCCCAAACTCTTCATAAAAAACCCCATAAAAAAAGTGTACTCAAATTTGGTATGGTACTGCGCGGATATACATATTTGTTTTTAGTTTTTGACATCAGCTGCTGACCAGTTGGCATTGAATTCCCCTTGTAAAATGAGGATTGTTTTCATTTATTTCGAGGAATGACTTCATATTGCCTCGACATTTTGACTTAATATTAATATTAGCATAAAATGACTCTGTTTACTCGTTTTCCTCTTTCCTTCCATCACATTGTTTATTTTTTTTTCTGTCACCGTGGAGTATCAAATCCACAGAGAAATGTAAATGGATTCTCACCTCTTGAAAAAGACCTTTGAGCTCCGACTCACAAAAAGCTAAAGTACCAATTTGGGACATTTTAATTCCTTCTTTTTCTCCTCATTTCCATTTTTATCCCCCCATTTTATGTAGCTTGACTTTTTGGCTAATGTGTATAAAGAAGAGAGAGAGAGAGAGAAATAGAGTGCGAGATAAAATGAGATAAACGTGACAGCTATAATGAAAAAATGACTCTTTAAATTCAAATTCAGTGATATAGTGATGTAACGAATGTAGGAATGAGAATTACACTTACAAAAATGTACATATATCTGTGTGTGTCTGTGTCAGTTGGTATTATAGTTTAGTAGGTGAATGAGTGTGTGGATGTGGAAGGTTATAGTGCTAAAATGAAATGTATTTAGAGTAAAAAGAAAAAAAATAAGAGTGCCAGAGTCAAAGTATACCTATATAGTGGGTAAGCAAATTAATGGAAAATCGATAGGATGGTAATTGGGAAGCTTTTAGTCCACATTCAACATTACACAGATACTTTTCTTACCGTCTGAGTATTATATAAGTACATTTTGAATAATAATACACAGACAGTGTATAGACTAGTCAAACCCCTCATCGAATGAGTCAGCTTTCGCTCTCTTCCTATATAACTGTGCGATCGTACCATTACCCACATCGCATTACATTACATTATGAACCTGTCATTTTGAGTCTCCTACAGGGATTTTTCGTGCATATATAGTTTTGATTGGGGCGTGCCGGCTTCAAGTTTTTTTTACTCTTTTTTTGCAATTTTACTTCTTTTTTTCTTTACTATTTTTTTGCATGAATGACTGAATGACTGAATGACTGAATAAATGGATGAGTCACGCGGAACCTTTGAAGCACACACTTATTTTGATTTTGTCATCTTTCTTAACCCTTATGAATCGACAGAATATATGATTTATACGTGCATTTCCCATCAAGTTTTAATTACTAATATAATTTTGTTCCTGAACCGATCAAAATTGCGGATTTGCTAAAAGAAAAAAAAAATCCTGTCGCTGTCTCTGTCCATCTCAAAGACTGTGGCTTTTCTGGCTTTATTGACTCTCCAAAAATATCTATATGAACTTGAGATAAAAATGCCGATAAATATACCTATAGTTTGCCCTTTGAATTCCATTCAAATCAAAAACTTATAGAAAGCTCAGTAATTAATTAATTTCAATATTTTGATTTCAATGTAATTATACAACTACAGATACAAAATTCCATTGGGAATTAGAGAAAAAGCTATCAGCATATACACTATATATAAATTTGGTTTTTTGCCTTGTCCTCACGATTACGAATTCATGCAATCTAATCAATTGATTGTTTGCACATAATAATGATACTATACATAGTAAATATGTGTAGATGAAGGGGAGAAAAAAGTGCTGCGGTAGCGTCGAGTCTCGAGCCATAAAAATTGACACAACTGTGACAATTGACAAATTACAACAATTAACAAAAGACAAGAGTATACACGTGAGAGAGAAAGAGAGAGACAAGATATTTCCTCCTCACTAGGATTTTTCAGTGCAAAAAGAAAAATCCCAATCAGAATTCATTCAATTTTATTTTGTCATTGTCAATGACTTTAAATTCCGTATCAATTTATATAACCAAGTACCAAAAGTTAAAACAAGGACTTTTATATGTAGTTTGAGATAATTAATTGAGGCTATGTATTTTCGTTCTCATTTTCTCATATGGTTCAACTACATAATAATATATATCTGACTATATTTGTGAACTCTCAACCTTAGAGTATTTATGTATACTTTAAAAGCTCTCAACGACATTTATTTATTTTATTGTAGTCTACTTTTATTATTATGTAACGTAACGTCCCTATAAATTTAGATTCTAATGAAGGGAAACGAGATGATGAATATATATGTACAACAGTTTTT
This sequence comes from Gisinianus flammeolus, assembly GCA_034699125.1. Classification (NCBI taxonomy): domain Eukaryota; kingdom Metazoa; phylum Arthropoda; class Collembola; order Symphypleona; family Katiannidae; genus Gisinianus; species Gisinianus flammeolus. The sequence goes on along the minus strand of JAIUND010001829.1, from coordinate 10,650 downwards.
TTAGTGTGAACACACTGTGAACAACTTTTACTTTTTTGTCTACATATACATACAAACTTCACTTCCAAATCAAATGTCGCATTTCATATTGCTTTTCATTGCATTGTGAGTTCACATTTCACATTTCGCATTTAGTATACACATAAGTATATATGCACTGAATCTGACTTAACAATTGAAACAAACAGAGTGAGAGGGATAAAATGTGAAGGACAAATAAAAAATTCCAAATTGGAATCAATTCTGTATAAATCCTGCACAGTTTTTTTCCCTTTTGACTTTTGGGAACACAATCTAATTCTAATTCTACTGATTACAGATAAGAGGGGAACATATATATTATGCGATAAAGTGATGATAAGTACGACAGTTATCACATCACACCTTGTCCACTTTCACTCTAGTTAATTATGTTAAATCCTCTCTCTGTATCTCTGTATATGTTTCCATATATTGAACATGAGTTTCAATTTGGTGTACTTTGCATTTCATGCAGGCATTAAAATGACAGAGAGAGAGAGAGAGAGAGAGAGCTGACCATGTGATAATACGATTCTTTTTATGTATTTATTATTGAGACTCGGTATCGTTTGGCATGGCATAATATTCCGCAATGCCATGATCCATGCTGATTTCATAGCCACAGTCAAAATATCTGTCGTTTAAATAAAAAAACGTCTGACAATGAAATACATGAAATGAGTTCAAACTTCAAACTACCATATGAAGATTGAAGAGTGTAAAAATGTACACAGATAATAGTTGAAATTTATGACTATTCACAATTGGTTATCCACTCAACTAATGAATTATGATGAGGATATTGGGCATTGGGGAGATAAGGGACAATTAGTGGAATTACTAATTGTAAATTACACACAGTACACGTCATTGGAAGACGTTCCTATATACTTATATAGGAACGAGGCTCAAATTTATTATGTAAACAAATTATTACGAGTTTTTGAGCTCAATTTTGCTCAAAATTGTGTGTAAATATATAGGTTCATTCTTGGAATTATATTGTACAAATTATAAAGGAAAGTGAAAATATGATAAAGCCTTTTTTTATTATTTGAAATATTTGAATCCTTGTTTTGTAATGCTTTGTCCTTTCGTCGGATTGCATAAATGCAATTTTAGTATTTGCAGTTAAATAATGCGAAAACTTGCAAGATGAGAGATTTAACATTGAACAGAGTGTGGTGAGCAGTGTTTAGACGCAGAGAATGTGAATATAAATAGCAAAAGAGTACGTACATAGAGATAATCATTTTATTGGATGTTTACACAAACAAAAAAGCACAAAAACGAGAGGAGCGAGAGAAATAGAGAAATCAGAGCGCCGTGAAGAGTAGATTCTTTATTTTTATTTATCTTGTGTATATTGTATTTAGAATGTGTGGAGAGAAGAAGAAGGGAATTTAATTTGCGTCATATCTTTCTATATCCATCATCGTAAAATTTCCATACATTTCAACATGAATTCAATTCATTGACTAAACATGAGATGAGAGTTTGTTTTTGTATCGTATATACGATAAGTATATGTTTGCATTTCATTGTAATTGTGATAATTCCATTATTTAATTAACTATCTTTCAATTGTTCATCCTTCCTTTTCCGTGTTTGCTCCCTATTTTATGCATATTGATACTGATTGCTGAAAATGAAAGACATAAGTATATGAATATGGAAACCGCAATAATAAGCAAATGCAAAAAATTCCAATCTAAAATCTACACAGCAGTGTCACTGCTGCAGTGAAGCTGCTGTCCAGACAATGACAGAAACAGTCAATTCCAATTCCTATATATGTATCTAAAAATTTAATGCGTAAAAAGTGCAAAAAGGGAATAGTAAACAAAGATAAAATTAAAACACAATTAAGTTTTAATTATGACAATAATATATATAATATCCTCAGACAGACAACATCACGGAATTGAGATTGAGGCAAACAGGAAAAACAAACAAAATTTCTACTTGCATATCTATATTAATACAAACAAACACAAAAGCGCTATAAAAATGAAACGCAAATTGGAAATTGAAAGTTTTTCAATTGAGAATCGAAAATAAAATACTGCAAATAACGAAAATAAAGAAATGAGTAAATGAGGAAGAGAAAAACACAAATGAAAGTCCATACACAAAAATTGCCAATGCACTCAAATCCACTTATCAGCTCATCTTTTCCCCGTTTTCCATACAAAAAAAAACTCCACATTTTCCACAACGATGGCAATTACATAAATGGAAATGTACTATTGACTTTTGGCATGTTAAATGGCTTGGACAGACTGACATAATGAAATATGAAATGCTAATCAAGCCGGACTTGATTTAATTTAGTTATTAATTATGTTTTGTCATTAATTTTTTTTATTGTGTATGTATAATATAGGTTCAAGGCGGGTAAAATCTACACTTACATTGGAGAAGTATGCGTTTCCGTAAATCCGTACAAAACCCTCACAATCTACGACAAAGACCATGTGAACCAGTACAAAGGTATAAATATAAAACGAATGGAGACACCCAAACCTCTCTTATGGATTATCTCACTAATTAAATCTGATTAGCTCATAATTCCCCATTGCTTAGTTACTTAATTACTAATTTGTATTTGTATTTGTGTGTGTGTTTAGGTCGAGAGTTGTTCGAGAGAGCTCCACACATATTTGCCATAGCTGACAGCGCCTACCGCACGATGAGACGAGCGGGGAAAGATACTTGCATCATGATCTCGGGTGAATCCGGAAGTGGGAAAACGGAAGCGTCAAAAATCATTATGAGGTTCATTTCTCACATTTTCATTGACCTTGACAATGTTTTCTAATTAGTAATCATAGTCATTAGCATTAAAATTCCATTTTCATTTTCATATTATATAATTATGATTGTCATATATGTATTTAACTGTAATTTGCAGATATATTGCAGCCATCACAAATGTCTCTGGTCATGAAGGGATTGAGCGAGTCAAAAACGTACTATTACAGTCAAATTGTGTCCTCGAAGGCTTTGGAAATGCGAGGACGAGTCGAAATGATAATTCCAGTCGATTTGGAAAATATATGGATATTCAATTTGATTGGAAAGGTGATCCCGTCGGAGGAATCATTGAGAATTATCTACTAGAAAAATCCCGGGTCGTCGCTCAACAGGAAAACGAACGAAATTTCCATTGTTTCTACCAGGTATATACAAAATCTCCTTCAAAACTCATATCGTCTGTTAAGTTCACAAACGAACTATAATTATTTACCTTAATTTCCTTGACCTGCTCCAAAGGTCAAATGGCTCAAGATGGAGCTTTGGGTCCTTCGACATTATTGTCTGCCATGACCTTTTCTGTCACCCTGAATATTTTCACAATTTTATCCACAAAGACAGACGCAGTAATAGCATTTCCGCAAATTAAGGAAAATCGTTATAGTTCGTTTGTGAACTTAACAGACGATATGCTTCAGAGTAATTCCCCCCCCCTTTTTTTACACGGATTTTAATTGCTTGAATTGCATTTTGTATTTGCAGTTGTTATCGGGTGGTTCGGAGGATGATTTACGTCGTCGAGACTTGAATCGGAATGTGGATTCATATAATTACGTGCGACAGGGCGGAGTGACCCGAGCGGATGGGATCAGTGACAAAGGGGATTTTAAAAATGTGAATTTGGCTTTAAAATCCCTGGGATTGAAAGATGATGAGATTCGGACGAGTTGGGATGTCGTCGCTGCCATTTTACATTTGGGAAATGTAACTTTTAAAAATTCTGAGGGGGGTGACAGCTCGAGTGTCTCGAGTAATTCTAAAAGTGCCATCGACTCCTGCTCGAAGTCAGTCCCCAAAATCCATCAATCCACCAATTTCATATGGGATATTAATTGAATAATTTATTAATGTGGTCTATTTTCGTGTTCATTTTTATGTACATAGACTTTTGGGTGTAAAGTCGAGCGAGTTGAAGACTTCATTGTGTGAACGTGCCATAGCAGCTGGAGGACAAGTCGTCCGGAAACAATTGACGGCGGAAGGTGGTCAATATGCTCGGGATGCGTTGGGCAAAGCCATTTATGAGCGTCTGTTCATTTGGATCGTGAATAGGATAAATGAAGCCATCAAACCGCCCGGTGCCAACAATGGATATACCCATGAAAAACGGAGTGTCATCGGTGTCCTGGACATTTACGGATTTGAAATCCTCGACTCGAATAGTTTTGAACAATTTTGCATCAACTACTGCAATGAGAAACTACAACAATTATTCATTGGTGAGTATATACTTTTAAATCCTCGAAACAGCAGAAACGGATAAAATATGTGAAACTGATGGCAATTATAGTCAATTCACTCGATTTTTAATTACATATACGACGATAATGATAATTATGATTTTATGATTGATGATATTTTCAGAGTTGGTGTTGAAACAAGAGCAGGAAGAGTACAAACGGGAAGGAATTCAGGTACAATTAATTGAATTAATGAAACACTATAATATGTCATCAATTCAATTTATTTTAAACCTTATTGTTTTACGTATTTTTCAGTGGACACACGTTGACTATTTTAATAATCAAGTCATTTGTGATCTCGTTGAAATTCCTCACAAGGTAAACCAAAAAAAAACAAAGAAATCTCTCATAAATATGTATTTCTCCTTCATTTCATTTTTGATTTCATTGTAATTAAAAAATGTAATTGGATTTCCACAGGGACTGATTTCTATAATTGATGAAGCATGTTTGTCGGTGGGTAATATCACGGATCAAGTTTTACTGGAAGCCATGGACCGGAAATTGAAAGGACATCCACACTACACGAGCAGACAACTGAGCCCATCAGATAAATCCCTCGTTCACGCCCAAGATTTCCGAATCAAGTACGTTTTTTTTAAATATTTTACAATCAATACAATATGAGTTAATTAATATACATAGCTAAATATGTACAACTTAACAAAATTAACTAATCCACTAATGGCGGATGTTTAACTGTTTGAATTTTGAATTAGACATTACGCCGGTGACGTCACATACAAGATTGACACGTTCCTGGATAAAAACAAGGACACGTTATTCCAGGATTTGAAGCGAATGTTATTTCAGTCATCGAATCCGATAATTTCTGGGATGTGGCCGGATGGAGCTCAGGACATTACAAAAACCACCAAAAGACCACTAACGGCTGGGACAATATTTAAGAATTCAATGGTGGCCCTGGTGAAGACGCTATCGAGTAAAGAACCCTACTACGTCCGATGCATCAAACCCAATGAAGTCAAATCCCCCATTTTATTTGATAAGCAACGAGTGGAGCATCAAGTGGCATATTTGGGATTGTTGGAGAATGTTCGAGTGAGACGAGCCGGATTTGCTCATCGGACACCATATGAACGATTCGTTGGACGCTATAAAATGTTGAGTGCTCGGACTTGGCCCAATCCCCGTGGGAGCTTGAAAGATGCAACAAAAGCCATCCTCACCGATCTCCGACTCCATTCGGATGTCGTCTATGGAAATTCAAAAGTCTTCATCCGGACTCCACAAACACTTTTCCAACTTGAAAAGGTACACACACACACACACATTCATTTTCACAAATTGAAATCCTTCTCTTATTTTTATTTAAAAAAAGAGAAACCAACAACATTTCCACGACATTTAATTAATAAACTAATGTTTTTTCTCTATATTATAATTATATAGAAACGATCGGACATGATCCCAGGCATTGCGATATATCTGCAGAAAATGTGGCGAGGTTATTTGGCACGTGAGCACTACAAAAGATTGAGAGCTGCCCATAAAATCAAAGGGGCCTATCGTCTATACAAACTCCGTTCGTACGTCACGGAAGTCCAGAAAATTCTTGGATTCCCCACGGCTGGGAATAATAATCGTAATAATAATAATAATCGTCATCATCAAAATAATCGGAACTCGAATCAAAATCAAAATCAACGTCAAATGGTTCAAGTGCCTGCATGTGGTTTGAATGTCCGTTGGCCACGAGCACCGGGTCCACTCCGTCGTGTCGTGGGTCTCATTCAAGCAGCATATGGTCGTTGGTGGGCCTTGAAGATCCTTCAAAGGATCCCAGAACATGATTGGCCTCAACTCCGACTCAAAGTATTCTGTCATACAGAGCTGATTCAAGGGCGACGGAGGAATTGGGGAATCGGTCGAGATTGGAAGAAAGATTATTTATCCAGTGAAGGACTCAACTCGGCGAGGGACTATCAAAATAGTCTCGTCAAAATTGGCAAGAAAAATGTCGTGTTTAGTTCAAGGATCCTCAAAGCCACGCCTGGCGGAGCTGGGAAATTTGCCGAGAGATCCATCGTCCTCACAGATGATCTCATCTATAAACTTGGTACGTATCTGTCTTTGTCTTTGTACAAACAAATCAATTCATTATTGGTGAATTGAATTCACGATTAACTATTAATGTCATTTTTTCTCAACTCTATATTTTGTAATTTAATTTAATGATTTGTAATTAAACATCACCACATGATATATATTTGTAGATGGGCCCAAAGGAGCGTTCAAAGTGATGAAATCCGGGCAGAGTTTGAGGGATGTGACGGGAGTGAGTTTGACGCCAGGGGATGATCAACTGGTGGTGATTCATTTTAGTACAGGGCGAGACATGGTGGTGGCCCTTCATTGTGGAGTCCTTCAAGGGGTGAGCAGTTGGGTCCTTAATAATTCATCCACGGGCGGGATCCCACCGGATTTGACTGGGGAATTCGTGACGTCGCTGGCGACTCAATGTTTACGCTATACCGGAGTCCCCATCTCCGTGACCGTGACCGAGAATATTGAGTGTAAACTAGGGAAGAAAAGTACGAGTATTCGAGTGAGTTATGGGACGGACTCGACCGTCCCATCCTTTGCCAAAGATGGGACGACGAGTAATCGACTCATCTTAACTTGGCCAGTATCTTCTAATATTATTATTAATTCTAATACAAATACAAATACAAATACAAGTCATTCTGTACCAAGTCGACCGTCCCCCACGAGACAATTCAATCCCCAATCTAATGGGAACAACTCCAATAGGAATTCTAATGGGAATTCTAATGGGTATGGGAATGGAACCGGAAACGGAAACGGAAACGGACACGGACACGGACACGGCAACAATAACGGGAATTCAAATGGTTATAACAATAATATCCATAGTAATGGCGCATCTATCAAACAACATACACAAAATAATAAAATGGCTTCGCCTCCACCGCCAATCCCAACGCGTGTGGAGTCCAATAACGGATATAATTACTAATTTACTATATCATTTGCGATAAATACATATTTATAATTAATTTAATTCAGATTTAATGGAGTTAAATGCGTTTATCATTTACCAATAATCAAACCAAAAAAAAAGAAACGAAACTGCACTGTATTTTTTAATTTTAATGCGAGGGGTTTTAATTATTATTATTATAATCATTTTATTTTTTTCGTTTGTGCCAATTAGTCAAAAGGATATGTATGATTATGATTATGATCAAGACTATATTTATAATCAAGGCTCAAATGTCAATTTCAAATGTCAATTTTACCATATTCAATTGCTAAATACTTGACAGTTTCAACGTATAAAAGTGTAATTATTATATTATACTATAATTTCTATTGTAATTTTAGAGAGTGTCCAGTTTGTGAACTGGAAATCCTTCATTTTGCTTGTCTTTCTTTGTAATCTACAATTTTGTTCGTTATAGTCAATTCGCCAAATATTAGTTTTTTTTTTGTGAGAAATTGAGAAAATCCAAAGGGTATATGACTTTTGAAATTGTGTGTGGGATTTGAAATCAGTGATTTCCACAATTAAAATAATAATCAAAGTACTTGCGATTCACCTACCATTCGTCAGTGATTTCCACATTTTTCAAATTTATGTGGCTATATATAAATGTAATTGTAAATTCTATATTGGGAAATGTTATGGTTGATGATCGAATCCCCATTTAATCAAAGTCAATTGTGTCGATACCACAGATGAGTGAGAATGAGCGGGCAAAAATACTTACCAGTTAGTTAATTTTTGTAAGCATATACATATTATTTTATGTCATTAAAAATATGGATTTATTAATCAAGTGAGTGAGGATTTCTAAATCTAAATGTACTTTGTGTTAGAAGACAGTTTGGAATTTGACATCGAAATGCCCATTGTGCCAATTAATTAATTTATACAACAGTATTTAATTTTAATTTAACTAAATATTTACCATATTTTAATTTGTAATGTGGAATTAACGTGCAGGTGCGGATTCATTTAATTTTAAATAATTCCCCCATTGCATTTGTTCTTCCTTTTCCCCAACAAAAGCATTTTATTATTAAATATTTAAGTACTTACAATTATGATTATACATTTGGGTATTACAATCGATTTTTAATTGAAAAATGTTATAGGATTAAAATCTATATTGTGACATGATGATATTTTAATTATTGAAGATGATGAGTTGAGCTGAGATTAATAAAAAATTAAATGTACATATATAAATACACAAGTAAAATTATCCACAGTGAAAAACATTCTATTCATTTTGCATAACTATATTTTATGATACATAAAATTATAATATAATTGCCATTCAAATGAGCACTGATTCTGACTATTTTCTTTGATTAATTTTAATTGTTGAACTGGATACTGCCAGCGTAGCCGAATGAGCACCAGCATCCGAATTTAGAGCCTTCAAAATATAAATATGCATATAGATCTCGAGTTAATTAGTGAAATCTAATTGTAATTATGTACTGTGGAAATCTGGAAATCTGAACATCTCACCTTGATAACTTCATACAAATGATCTTCCTTGTCTTTCTCTGTATTATCATCCGCCTTGATGACGTCATAGAACACATTAGAAAACCCATCCAAATGCTCGTGATCTCGAACAGTAAGATTCAAGTCCAAATCGGAATTTGACATCGGATTCGGACCATGCGAGCCATTTCTTGTCCTCGTCATGGCCATGGCCATGGCGGTCATAGTGACTGCCGAATCATGAATGGCAATCACATCCCCATCCACATTCTCATTTTCTCCAGTCTCAACAATTTCCCCATTGGAATGGGCATTATTATTAATGATCTGCTCTCGATCATTGGAGAATCGGGAAAATACTGGGAATCCAGAGAGCCAAATTAGGAAACGATTCCACAGATGCCGGAATCCAGAAACATACTCACGCCAATTTTTTAATGGGTTGCTCCTGGAGAATCTAATTCAATTAATCAATCAATCAATCAATCAATTAAAATGATATGCATCTGTATTTTCCTTGGGTTCATTGTACATATATATACACAATATACAATATACCTATAAACTTTCTTACCCTGTTTTTTGCCAGTAGAAAATGAGGATGGCGAAAAGGATGGAGATGAGAATGGAAATGAGGATAATGAGAGATAAAACGGCCCCATTGAGGCCAGAATTAGTGAAGGTTCGATGTGGATGGTTGTGATCATGTTTGTGATGATGATTTCCATGTTGGAAATCCCAGGATTGTCGAAGTACGGTCCCGTTCTCTCTCACTTCCGAACCTTTTACTCAAATTACAAATCCATTTTAATTACATAACAAAAAGATGGGTGAGAAAATGGGGAGAAAAAATAATGGAGACGATGGATAAATTTGGAAATTTGGAAAGTGTGGAAATTACCTGGAAAGATTTATAGAAAAACATTTGAATATTTATTTACCCCCAACAATTTTTTTTCTCGTCAAGTTAGTTGTTAATTTAATAGTCCACATTTTTAATACTATTATTATCGTCAACATTCGTATTGGTATTCATATATACATTCAGAATTCACAACACAATCACAATCACGTTAGGAAATCAAAAGGTGCTTTTGTTTTCCATTTGACTGATTTTTCTCTATATTACACAGAGAGAGAGAGACGAGGAACAATCCGAACAATGGAGAATCGTACCAGCACATTAAACATGGAATTAGTAAACAATTCCTTGTGACGATGACTCGTCTGTGCGTACGTCCATCATTTTAAATTTCTCTTTTCCTAACTCCCATTTAGCTCCACAAATTACACGCTGTTTGAGCTGATAAGAAAAAATGAATGTTGATGAATTCATTTTCCCACAGCGTTTCCCTTGAATTTTCAGTGAATCCGCACTTCGGGATTCTCCATCAAATGCAAATGAATAAATTAGAAGGATTGAATGGAGTTAATTTATATTTAAACATTTTCTCTGACGCAATTCCCCATAATTGATTGCAGTTTATGTATACAAGTAAAACCTTGAGAAATTCTCTCTAATTTATTTGTAACATGGGATCTTGGAATCGTCCAAAATAATGTAAATTCATTTCCAACATGATTTAACCTCTTGACGACGCCTAACTAACCTCAATTTAAGGGCAATTTGTCCACGGTGTTTCAGCACTATGTATTTTCATACATTACATTCGATTTTCTTGATTAATTTTTAATTCCATCTCTTTTGCCTGCATCTCAAAACCAACAAATTACAAACTCTAAAATGATATCAAGACAACACGAATGTCAATTTAAGCCTAATAAAATTTCCCCAGAGTCCATCAAGTAAATACAAACAAACTTTGCCCAATTCCAAACACGAGC
>JAIUND010001828.1:0-29792 GCA_034699125.1 Gisinianus flammeolus | reverse complement strand
CCATGTTCTTCTACATAAGAATATGCAAAAAAGTGAAAATACGTCTTCGGCCCGTTATTCCATCCACAACTTCATATTGTATAAGTTTGTTTTCCCTTCCCCTGTTGAGCTTTATTATTACTCTGTAATACGAATTGTTGATCTCATTATTAGACATATTTAGAATTATTTTTCTCTTGGATTTTGAATTACTGTTGAACACTAAATAAAACACAAAGCAATAATGTGTATTTTTTTAAATAGCATGTTGAAATGTTTAACGCACGTTGAAGTTGACAGGAAATGAATTGCATACATAGATTTTCTTAATAGGGGAAAGTCCATGGAGTAAGTACTAACGAATTAACGAACATAGAAAAGACTGATATTTAAACAATCAGTTGATAAAGAAATGGATAAAAACTTGAAGACGATGAAGATTAAGATGGGAAGAAAAATGGAGGTTCGAAGAAAATCTCCTTATGATGATGAGAAAGAGAGAAAAGTTGTCGTCGTCTTTGCTGACGGAGAAAGAATGTTGGTCATAAACCAAAGCTAAGTAAAGTAAACTCCTGATTAGTCATCCAACTCTGTCACCTTTCTTTCCCTTTCCCTTTCTCTCTCTCAACTCTTTCAATATATCAAAGAGGAAGTTTGTAGAAACATAGAAATTACTTGGCAAAGGCCATGTGAAAGCTCAATGCAATTAGTTATAACCTCTGCAGCATCAGCATCGTTCCAGTTTCCATAGTTCATTTTTCTTGGGAACATGTAGAATTGTAGAGAGAAAGTTTTGGAATATTTCATTTGATTCCGTAAAGGAACGCCAAACGTTCCCTGTTTTACTTTAACTTTAAACTCACAAATGAAAATAATCCATAGCTCTCATCCATGATGACGTCTTCACTTTGTAATAAATGAATTTTAGTATAATTTTACTAGAAAAATCATCCGTATAGAAAACGGATCCGGATTTTGATTTAGATTCTTGTCATATTATATTCATAAATGCGAGAGACAAATAATGCTTTGATTTTGGATGAGCTTCATCCGTATCCGTTCTTCCTTCGCTTTTACAGGGAAATGGATAGAGAAATCCCATTTTTCCACTCGTGTAATTTATTCATTCTGCTTTTGGATTTTTTTGAGAACAATTTCTAGTGCCTTTAGAACTTGAGATATTTTGTTTGAATTTGAAGAATTTAGTGGGGAGGAAGCCACAAAAAAAATATGTATCCATCCGTATTTGCTTGAAGATTGGAATTGAAATTGGAAGAAACAAGAACATGAAGCGAGAGAATGTAAAACTCTAAAACTTGATGATCGGAAAGACGTACAAGAACAAGATGAAAAAGAAGTCAATGTTGAGACTTTTTCTGGAAGAAAAATGAAATCGTCTTGGATTTCCTTGGATAATGTTTTATTCATTAGGTATATTATGCTTTTAAAAAAATTCTCAGTCTTCTGACGGAGTTTTTTAGGGAAGCTCCAAAAAAAAACTTGAGTTTGAGTTCGTTTGAGTTCAGATTTAAACTCGGTTTCGGTTTCGGATTCGGATTCACATTTCCCTTTCTCAAATTTCAAATTCAGGAAATTCAAGGGGGAAAGTGTAGAGAATCTACAGTGAGAGAAGAGACAGACACGCAAATACCGTGTACAGATATGCCTCACTGTATAGCACCCGAATCTACAGTTGTATAATGTGAAGACGATGACTTTCCAATTCTCTAGAATCCAACATCTGAGTGTAAGTTAGTCTACGTGTATTATTATAATACTATTCTATTTTCCATGTCCCATCGAATTTCTCTCTTCCTTCTCTCTCCCTCTCTTTTCTCTCTCTCCCTCCTTCGTCTCCGTTAAAATATCGTGTTTGCCAACGCCCAGAACCAAAGTCTGCTGCTTCTGCCTCTGCCTCTGCTTGTTCCTCCGTGAAAACTGAAAATGTCATCGTAAACGAAATGGTAACGCAAGCTCTCTCTTGTTCTTTCTCCTGTTTTCTCCTGGAGCGTTTCCTTGTTTTTTTCCATCCCCATCCTCGCGTTTCCTACGTAATTCTTGTTTCCTGAGAATACACATCGACTATCTCTGTCTATCTGTCTGCATGTACATCTGTTTGTGTGTTTTTGTCTGTGTGTACTTTGACAGGTACTTTAGTTTTTTTTTTTTTTGCACAGTTATTTCAAGCTTGTCAGATTCTCTACTTCGTTTCCTGCCTGTACAATTGAATCCTCTCCAAATATCCAAAGCTTCTTCACACTACTCTTTCAAAAACCAAATATAGGGTAATTTTTTCCTTCCCCCCCCCCCAAATTTTCCTCTGTTTGTTCAAATATCCAGCTTTGCCTTAATTTGTACATTGTAAATTTTTCTGTGTGCCGGTTTGGTTGGAGTTCTGAATATGGGAAATTTGGTTTTCGGAGGAAGTTCAAACCCGGATGAAATTTCCTCTCTTTCTTATTCCTCCCTTTATCCGATGATGTGCTTGGAGCATATCCGTTTCTTAAATTGGGCTATTACAAAAATTATTGGAAAACGAGAGAGAGAAATAGATAGAATAATAAAAGAGAGGAGAAGAATATACCAATAGAAAATACAGATAGTTAATGTGAGTGAGAAAACTCAACTGGTCATTTTTCTTGTTGAATGGGTTCAGTAGTTTAAGGGTTTAAAGCTTAGAGGAAACTTCAACCTTGTTCCAACTGGAGAAAGTCGGGAGATTGTCTGTGGAGAATTTACTAGAAGAGACAGAGAAAGCGGACGGACGGACAGACGGACAGACGGACGCTGGGAGTAGTTTCACAGTAGAATTTCACTGGGTGAAGAAAGATAAGCCAAATTACTTTATCAGAGCACACATTATTTTTGTCTCACCATCATATGCATCCGTTTGTTTTCTTTTTCGTTTTTTCTTTACTTGCCCTAGCAAACACGAGGAGGTGGGAGGAGGAATAGAAAATCAAGAGGAAGGGGAAGAAAGGAAGAGGGGAAAGCAAATAGGGAAAAGAGAAAGCAGAGTTAAGCAAACCGCACGAAGAGAAAGCATCATCAAGTATTAACTGTAGACTTTCTCTCTCTCTTTCTCTCTTTCCATTTCCCATTTTTTGGTCTAACTTAAAAGTTCTTATCTTTTACCTTTTACCTTATTGGTAATTCGTCGCACGCAATTTGTTTCTTGCTTCAACTCATTTTCTGCTTCTCAATGTGTGTGGGGTCTTTACCACAGTTTCCAGTCTGGAGACGAGTCCATGGAAGTTGAAGGAAAAGCAAAAGCAATTTATGAACATCAATCAATTTAATGACACGAGTCGATTACCATTTCATATTTTGTTGTATATACATGGACAAAAAACACGGACGTACATTTGCTACTACACCTTTTAATGATCTCCATCCTATTGGTTTGAACACACTCACCCCAAACACACGGTTTCAATAGAAAGCAAAAACTATCGCACGTTTTCATATTATGCTTTCTGCTTTTACAATTTACATGGAAGCAAAACCCTACAAATTAAATCTCCGAAAGAATTCCCATTTGTAATTTATATTTTTACATTTTTACATTTACAATTTACATTCGACAATCCTAAGTTTCACTTTCCTTGTTTGTCCTACAGATGAAAGGAAACTCATTTATTCCTTGACTTTTATTTGCCATTGATTCCAATTCCAAAACTATATTTTACTTCGGCAAAAATCAAAAGTGCAAAAATACACATGGGAAGTTCTATTAATAAAGGAAATTGAGCTCTTTTGTACGTAAATCTTCTGTCCTTTTTTAGTTGGCCCGGAAAAAACTACTTCTTGTATGTACAGGAATATATTTTACAATGTTCTGGTCTTTGTCTGGTCGTATAAAATCTCGAAAAATGCCCCCTCAAAAAACTTTCTCTTATTGTTAGTTGAACCGCAAATAAATTTTCCAACTCAGCACATTACTTTGATGGTTTGTTGTAACTTGGAGTAGGGAAAATGGAGAAACTATCATAAATACAAAGGGAGAAAGTAAGTGAAAGCAAGAGCGAGGACAGAGAAAGTTTTAAAGAGATGATACGGGATGAAGAAAAAAATTGTAACTTATCCTCTTAGTTATGGAAAATGTTGCTTTCTATCTCTTTCTCTCGTCGCTTTTGCTTCCACTTTATTTTGTATCTTGTCATTTGTCATTTGTGCGTAAGTCAAAACGGCTAAATGTATTTTCTCCAAGGTTTCTCAACTCTTGAGGACCATACAATTTTTTTTTGTACATTCATATCAATGTCTGCATCAAGGACACAAAATTCTGACAAGGAATGGAATAGAAAAACGGAAACGGAGACAGAGAGAGAGAGAGAAAGAGAAAGTCAAAGTTTTCTTGGGCACACAGTCCAAGGGAAATCCATGTTGAAAGAAATATCTCCAGTCAAACTGTGTGACAAGACAAGAACTAAAGAACAAGACGAAGAAGACTTAACAAGAAGAGAAAAAGGATAATAATAAAAAAACGCAGAATCTACTACTTTTTTTCGTCTAGTTCTAGTTCTAGTTCTGCTCTGCTAGTGACTGTAGCAAGTTTTTTCCCCCACGAAAATCTACAATGTGCAATCGAGGATGGTCCAAGTCATGTAACCCAGTAACCCTTGTGAGAAACTCACACCACCAGACTTGGAGGCCCCCAGCTCCAAGCCATGGAAGAAAAAAGAGAGATTCTATCTGTAGATATACCGACATATCGGGTGATTATCTGTGTGTCTGCCTGCTGTGTGACTTGAGCTCCTGTAAAAGAGAAAGTATTTTAGAAAGTGGAATGATGTGAGATGAGAGTGTGTACGTAAGTTTTTGTGTGTGTATCTTTGAACTTTCTTCGTTTTTCTAGATTTCCTTGATATATTTACATATGCGTGAGACATACAGATATTCGGATCGAGAATTTTAAGATCTCTTTATAGCCTTGAAGAAGAAGAAGAAGAAGAAGAAGAAGAAACCCCTAAAGAGAAAGAGAGAGAGAGAGAAGATTTTGGCATGAGCAATACTAAACGTTAGGAAAGGGAAGTGTTCTTTAGTTGGGTGAGTGAGTAAGAGAATTGAATGCTCTCTCTTTTTCTCTTGTTCTTATTCCATCTCGTCCTTTGCCTTTTGCCAAACTACCTAATCCATAATGACATTTCAGTTTCCTTTCCCCATTTCCCCTCAAACCACGAAAAAAAAACTTGCTTCTTTCTTCAACTTTTTCTCTTCACTTTCAGTCCTCCAATTAAAATTAAACTGTATATTCAAAACTACTTGTGCGAATTAGGAATTGCTCAAATTCAAATCCTGTCGTTAAAATCTCGAATGCACATAATATGAAGAATCCCTCTCATTGTCTCGTATCAACTAATAAAATTTCCTTGAGAGTTGGTCGTTGGACGTTGTTCGTTGGGGAAGAAACCTTGATAAAGTTGAAAGTGGGCATTTAAATCTATAAAGTAGAAAGAAGAGAGAGAAAAGTTCCTCTCACATTTCCTTCAAACTCTCATTGTCAAATGCCAAGACTAACAATAAGTATAAGCGAAGGGAAGAGGGAAGAGTAATCAAATAAATAATAATGCTTAACCTAGAAACCGGATGTGGTTTAATCGTCTACAATGATTATCATAAAATATATGGTATTTGTACAATCCACACACACACACACACAAACAAACACAAACAGACTGATCCTGAGACGACAAATGCACACACAGACAGACGACAAATGCATGCTCATGCTCATGCTGCGTACACACATTTCTACATTTGCATGTAGAAATGGAGATGTATGAGGACACGAAGAAAGTCCCATTAGAATAATCAACGCAATGAATTTATAAGAGAATGTTTGTGGCTAATCGTCCTCTCCCATTAAAGCTATTTTTGGACTCTGGTAGAGCTTCTATTATTTCTCAGTCTCCTTCTTTTTCTCTCTCTCTCTCTCTTATTTGAAGAACCTTGGTGAGCATTTCATATCCATACATTTACCCAAAAAGTAGGGGCACACAAAGATATTTGACTATAGAAACGAGATATGCAGTTCATATGATATGAAAACCACATACAACCAGCCACTGTAATAATATTCATAATTTATAGGCTGGATTCTAGAATAGTCGAGACTCTAAAAACTCCCGAGTCCGCAAGTCAGTCAAGCTCACTCTCCCCATCTCTTTCTCTCTCTCTCTCTCTACAGCACATAAAAATCTATATATAAAATCTCCACATACTTTGTCCGCTACCCATTTTTTACTCTGAAATCTCTAACCTTCGTTCTTTTCCGCGCTCTCTCTCTCTCTCTCTTTAGCAAAATAATTTGTATGTGTATATCCATGATTAGCCATTAAACATTTCTATAGAAATTCCTCATGTCCAAACATCTACATTCAAAATACCTAAATTCCAAAACTCCCAAGGAAAAATCAACCAAAAATGAGAGAGAGAGAAAAAGTTCAGCTGGATTTCTATTTGGACTTGACAGGCAACCCACCCAAAACACACACAATCACACAAACACAAACACTCAAATGTAACATAACTACTCGTACATAGAGCAAGAGCGATGCAAAAAAAAATGTATGCGTGTCACAAAGGAAGAAAGCAAAAGAAAAAAGAAAGCTTAGCTTTGGTTTTGGGTTCGGCTCTTGTTTTCGTTGTTCTAGCTTACGATTATCCGACTTTCTTTCGTGTTTTCTCTTCCATCCTTCGATTGTTTTCTCCCAGTGTCATCAAATGAGAAAGAGACGGATACTCATATAAACCATGATACATACAGATGTATCATTAATCGTAATGGGGAATGATATAAATATAAAAGTAATAGTTATTGATGCCATTGCCAAAGTGAGTTTGTCAGAAAAGAGAGTCAAACATTTTTTATACCAAGGTTAAAAAGGAATGTGTGCGTGCATTTAAGTACAGATAAGAGAGAGAGAGAGAGAGAAAATGGACAAGGAAGGAATTGAGAATGGAGAAAATGTGGATTTTTTGGATGGGGGAATGCGTGAAAGAAGTGTACACGGCAGCTGAGATTATACACTATGAAAATATTTGAAGAGAGAGAGAGAGAGAGAAAGAAAGAAAGGGAATTTTCCTTGTACATTTTAGATTTCCCTCATAATATTTCCCATCCTTCCTGTCCCTGTCCTATAAATTCTAATCTGTAATCTCCGTGTTCCAAAATCGCTAAAGGCCAATGCAAATACATAGATGCAGGGTGTGTTTTTGTGTGTCTCTCCGTCTCTGTGTGTTTCTACAATCTACAGTGTAATATTTAATACTGTAGACTGAAGCTGAAACTCAGGGCTCATTCACCATCAAATATTCATGTGTGCATGGAATATGTATACGAACGAGAACGTTGAGAATCTCCAGTTGTGGGTTTTTTGGCTGGGGTTTTTCCATGTGGATGGAAATAATAGAACTAGAACGAGAAGGAGAAGGAGAACTAGACGAGTCCCTTAAACAATGTTGAATTTCCCAGTTTAAATTTAAATGGGGAGAGCTCGTGAGATTGTGGGGAGAAAATAAAGAGAGAGAGAGAGAGAGTGGGAGAGAGAAAGAGAAAGTCTACGGGACAGGCCGAGATGGGAAGTGAATGTGAAAAGTGAAAAGAGAAAAGACAAATCATGAAGGAAACCAGGAGATGTGAAGAATTTAGAGTGTAGAATGTGTAAAATTTAGGAGGAGAAGAGACTGAGACTGAGACTGAGACTGGTGAATACATCTATCGTATATATTTATTCCACATCCACATTTGCATCCAGATCCAGAGAATATGTAATGAAAATGAACAAAGGGAATGAAGGAAGAGCCGGAGGCGAGTCGTCGTACTTTTAGTCTCATACTTACTTCGCTCTCCGTCTGTCTCTCACGACAATGAAATACTGACTGAGCCGGAATGCAAATCTGGGGATGTACATACGATAGAGACAAACGAATGGCAAACTAAAAATGGCGGATTTAAACTGGCTATCTTTCCAACTTGGAACAGAACAGAAACAGAACAGAACAGAATACACAGACACACGAGCAACTGTGGAACTGGAACTGAAACGGGAACGAACTACATGTGCAGACAGACTTCAAGTCCGGGTGTCTTTGAAAGTCCGGGTGTGTAAGTAAACGATAAAAGCTTATTAAAATATACCAACGTCAAAGCCAGCCAAAAGTCCATTGTTGTTCGCTTTCCATTTTCATTTCCATTCTCCATGGCGTGAATTTCCTTTGGAAAATCGACTAAAACCATACTAAATCTACTAAATGCACGCACACACTCTCCCTTCCTCATATCATTCGCTCCCTCACGTTTCACCATGTAATTTGTAATTCCCATTTATAATCATAATCATGAGCACGGAATACGGAAGACGGATAGCGTAACTGCATAAACTTCATGAGGATTTCTTCTCAAAATATTTAAACAGTCCTCATAATATTCCTCAAATCCTGTGTACATTGTGACTTTGGGACCATGTGGACAAATTCTAGTCAATTTTGTATCATCATGATTTTTATTTATTATTAGTCAGTTTATTTATTGCTGACTTGATGAAATAAATGTTTTCTGGAAATGAATGGTAATACGAGAGTAATTATTATTATTATGTTGACGGCAGTTTTTTTGTCTTGGCTCACAACTAAATAAAAAGTACACATTACATTCCATTACACACTACATTTCATCTAACATGTGTATTTTCACTCAGGATTTCTTTGTCGTGTGTTAGAGAGAGAGAGAGAGAGAGAGAGAGAGAGAGAGTCAAGTGAAGGAAAGGGGAAACGAACGAGGATTAATCGTCATATGGATGAGGTTTTGTATGCATGAAATTGTGTGTGTATTTGTGTATGGATGGTGGAATTGAAGGATGATTGATTATACATGAGAATGCTTTCGCTTTCCCCCACTGACGACGACTGACTTGGCTCCTTTTCCGTTTTCCCTTCATAATATAATTATATTATTATAATTATTTCAAACCCTTTCCTCCCAGATATACAGCAGGAGCAGCAGTCAGAGCAAAACCAACTCATGTCACGTCCGTTCAATATCCAAATCCAAATCCAAAGGTGATACAGGAAATTATATTACATATTACATCGTCATTCATTTCATATGATAACCCTAATCTTTATTTCCTCGGTTAATTCAAACTCAAATTCAATCCCAAACCCACAAAGGCACAAACCCTAGCTAGCATTTGTTTTTATTATTATTTTTATTATTATTATTACTCATAAAAAAATACTAAATGCAGATACAATGTACAAAATGTTCCATATTAAAAAATCAACAGTCAGATCAGAAGTATTGTAAAAAGAGTCCAACAAAACGATGAAGAGGAAAGAACAGGGACACAAAAAAAATGAGTGTAAAAGAGTTACGTTACGCACAAGATACTGAAGTCGTCCTGAAATGACAATGTGAGACGGTTCTGTGAACGATCCTGTTCTTTCCCCGTGCAAAAAAACTAATGTTTCACAGCATTTCCCTCTTTCTCTATTTTTTTTTTTTTACCTTTGCTTTCCTCTTTCCTTCCCCCTGCAAGTGAGAGTGAGGCTGCATAAGTGGGAAAGAAGGCTTTGCTCTCTCTCTCTTTCTCTTTCTCTCTCGTACACGTCCGTCCGTTCGTTTCATTTTCCTACGCTGGAGTTGACCTACTTGCAGCCTTCCAGTCATCCAGTTCCAGTTTCTCCTCCAGCCCCTTCCATCGCTCCCCCCCCTCTCTCTCTCTCTCTCTCTTTCTCTCGCTTGCTCTATTACATATACGAACATGTCCCCCATTCTCTATCATGTATAGACACACTAACACACACACATGCAGACAGATATTACACATTTCGAGGTAAGAAGCTTCCACATCTATATTTTTGTGGAAAGGTGGATTTTTATATCTATTTCATGGTATGTAAAACGGGTTTGTCATATGGGAAGGATATTTTTGGGGGGGGGGGATATATCTGTATAATATGATATGATATTGTAGAATAATGGATGGTGGATATATAGAATGTAAAAAGATAGGTTGGTTGCAAGTTTTTTTGGGTGAGGAGAGGAGCAGTAGCAGTAGCAGTAGAAGTGGCAGAAGCAGAAGCAGTCGGAATAGGAGTAGAAGGAGAAGGAGAAGTACAGAAAGAGAGAGAGAAAGGGAGACGGAAAAGAGGGGGGAAAGGAAAGAGGGGTTGTGGGATCTGAGAATCGGAGTTGGAGAGTTGGATGGCCCGGCGCATGATGCCGAAAATGTTCGATCGCTTGCTTTCTCTGCTGTTTGTTCGGATGAATCCTCAATAGTTCCATACTAGAAACCAGTCGGCGGCGGCAAAGGTTTTCCCCGTTCTCCATCCAACCATCCATCCAACCATCCACAAAACGAAACGAAACGAAACGAAACGAATAGAGAGAGAGGAAAAAAAGGAAGGAGAAGCAGAAGAAAAAAAAAAAGAAAAGAATCCAACAACATCGAGCTTGGTGCTCGAAAAGTCCAAGTCGTCCCCAGTAAATAGTAGAAGTACATATACAAGTCCGATTCACCACCGCCAACAACAAGGAGCAGTTGCCCATTCAACTTCAACTCAGTTCAGCTCCTCTTTCTCTCTCTCTCTTTCCTTCTCGCTCTGTCTGTCTGTCTGTCTGTCTTTCTCTCCTTCCAACTACCAACTACCAACTTCAACTCCAACTGAACTACCTTCCATCTCTCCACACTAGTCCACATACACATACGATAGACGATAGACGATAGTCAAGGAATAGAGGACCGAACGCTGCTGTTTCTAACCTAACATAGAGACATTCACATCCACATAGTCATATTCGTTCTCCATCTCCATCTCATTCTCCTTCTCTATCTTTATAAACTAAATTCCCTATTCCCATTCTCTCCTCTCTTTAACCATAGCCAATAGCCAACAACCAACACAATCATACTTTTTCTCTCGCTCTCTCTCTCTTTCTCCTTTCAGAGAGTTTCATCTCTGCTTCTGGGCTCTTCGTTCCGCCAACCAACAACCCGTATCTTCTTCTTCTCTTCTCTTCTTCTACTTCTACTTCTTCTCTACTTCTCTCTTACTCTCCTTTCCCTTCACACACTCTCTTTCTCTATCTGTGTTCATATTTTACTTGGTCGTGGAACTTGGCTCGTTCGTTTGTTCTTCTATTTCGTCCTGGATCTATTTCCATTTCTATTTCTATTACTAGCTAGCTAGACCAAACCAAACCGAGCTCGCTCATTTTCTTGGTGGTCCTTTTGTTAATTTTTCTCCATTCCAATTCTTCCTATCATTTTCTCTTTCTCTTTCTCTATCTTTCCCTTTCACATACAAAAATTTTCTCACTTTCACCTCCCCCCCCCCCCAAAGAAAAAAAAATATTCAAGAATAGTAAGAAAATTGAAGGACTCAACGACGATGACGGTGTTCTCATTCTCATTCTCGTGTGTAATTTGTGAAGAATACTTGGAATAAATCGTTATTATTACTCACCATCGTCTACATAATTATTAATAATAATATTACGGAAAGTGATTGGAAATCCTCTGTGTGTTGTGAACATGAAACGTTGGTTGTAATTTTGAAATAATCGATAATAATAATCGTCATCTCGTCAACGTCATCGCGCGTTTTATATTTGTATTTGTACAGTGTAATTCAAATTCAAATACATACAATATATAAAATAATATCGTCTGAGAGAGATAAGAGAGGAAGTGTTTCGTTTCCGTATTTCCGTATTTCCTATTCTCAAAAGGAGAGTGTGGGTTTCTTTTTTTTTCTTGGTGTCCAGAGTGTTGATTATGATGAGAATTGGGAGAAAGTGAGGAGGAGGAATATGAATATTTTGGTGAATATATGAAAAGTACTGTGAAATGTAAAGGGAGGAGAAGAGGAGTAAAAGTATACAAGTAAAAAGTACAAGTAAAAGTACAAGTGGATGGTTACAGTTAGATGGTTGGCAAGAGTGAGGATCGTAGTTTCCTTCATCTTCATCGTCATCTTCGTCTTCTTGAACGGTTCAACTCTCTTCGAATGAGCACTGAGGATCCCGGGCAACGGAATCACCACAAGACAGTAGCAGCAGCAGCAGTAGCAGCAGTCGTTACAGCATCCGAAACAAGAAAAGGAAAAGAAATTGGAGCTTCACAATCATTTTCTGTGGTGTTGTTCTTGTACTCTGTGTTTTTATTATAGTTTCTCCTTTCCTCTCCTTTCTCTTCCTCTTTCTCTTTACTTTGCTCTCCGTCCTGGGTTTTTTCCCCTCAATTTCAACTTTCTCACGCTCACTTTCTCCACATATTTTGTGTCCGGATTCCCCATTTGCAACATTTCCAAAATTTCCAAAATCAAATATTTGAGATTGGGATTGTGAATCTGTCTCTGATCGATACAAGAAAAAAAAGTGTTTGTGTTTGTTTGTGTGTGAAAAAGAAAGCTCCAGTACAAATTACGGCTTACAAATTCAAATATTACGGCATTGAAATTTGAATGTGAATTCCAAAAAAAAAATATTACAATTCGTCCACACACAAAGAAAAAAAAACTACCCACGGAATTGTAAAGGAAAGTGAGGGGGTTTTGGTTGGAAGGCAGTGTGGTGGTCGTGTGTATTGTGTGTGTGTGTGTATATATATATATATGTACATATAAATATATACAGATTTGAATAGAGCTGTATAGCTATACAGGGAGCAGTTTTTTTCTTTTTGCGCTGCTGATACACATCTATCCCCATTATGGATCCTCGGTTCTTCACACGCAGGAAATGAAACATTAATTACGTGCTTACACCCCGAATCTCGTGGAGAGAGCAAGAGAGAGAGAGTGAGAAAAAGCCCGGAAAGTCCCGCAAGGTAATATCAATAGTGCTATCAGGGAAGGGCATTACGGACAGTGTTCAACATTACAGTAGCCGAGTACCATTAGTCTAGATTCTAGATTCTAGATTGTACCTACAGTCACAGTCGGACTAGGAGTAGATTCGCTTATAAGATATAATAAAAAAAATACTCTTTTTGGTTTCCCTCATGTGTTTTTTATATTTATATGTGTGTCGGTCTGTTTATGTGTGTGTCTGTGTAGCAGTTTTTTTTATTGTTGGGTGTTCATTCCATTAGATGTTAGTTATTAGTTAACACCTCAGCTGGATTTCTAGATGGTCAGAGTCATCGTTCCTGGTTCCTTTCACTTCTTCCACTGCACACTCTGGTCTATGTCTATGTCTACATTCTACACACAGATATTACACTACTTACATCACAATACTCCACCAATTCAAAATCCCTTTTTGTCGTATATTCCATTTCACACACACAAACGAAACACCATCCCAAATTACTTTTATAACTTTGTCTCCTAATTTTTTTATACATTGTCTGGTCTGTTTGTGTGTGTGGCCATTATACGTCATTACAAAACACTTTTCCTCCCTTCTTTGTAATCTTGTGGAGTGTTGTTTGAGGGTGTGTAAAAAAATAGAGAGAGAGAGAGAGAGAAAGTAAGAGTTGAGACTCCCGACTTGTGAACGATGACTATTTTTCGCCACTCAGTTGAAATATCACAGGGGGAGGCTGACGACCAGCTTAATATTTACAACACTTTCTCACGCACATTAAACCGTTAGTCGTGTATGACTACAACGTGTAAACGTAAACAAGTCGGGGAAATTGCATCTTCCCCACAGACATCACATCACATTGTCTTCTCCATCACTTTCTCCCTTTTTCCCCTTTCCTTTCCCTCTAAATCTACTGCATGATTTCACAGGTAAAGACTTGCTTCAATTTATGAAAAGAAATGAAATGAAATGAGAATCCACCTGCACATGCAACTCTTCATTTGAACATTGAACATCCAACATGAAGAAAAAATGAAATTTGAATGCCAAACTGCATATTGCAATTAGACAACTTTCTTCGTTTTTTCTCTCTCTCTCTTGCAGCACACAAAGAAAAAGTTTTGTAAGGAAATTATCTCTCTTTTTCTCGCTCTTGCACACACACGTCTGCATATGTTTTTCTTTTCATTCTGAGAATAATTTATCAATTTTTTTCTACATAATATCCCAACATTTCCATGGAGGTTTCTCCATCAAGTTGGAATGTGTTTTGTAGTCGTCCATGTCCGGACTAAATTGAGCTAATTGGGTTTACAGTTTGACTAGAAGTTTGACAAACAAAAATGGCATGTTCACATATCCACATCTAGTTGCGTGAACTAGAAAGAGACGATTGAATTAAATTTACCGTATTCATTCATATGCAGAATTTTTGAAGGTTACAAGAAGCCGGGAGGTTGCTGGTTTTAGTTAGAATGCACCAAACACGAAGACAACTGTGTATACACGAGGAGGATTTTTAAAACTATGGATAAAATATCCACAGAGAGAGAGAGACAGCAAGTCTACATGCTAAATGGTCAGCTTTTAAAAAGTTGAATATTTGATGAGCGCGTGTGGAATAAAAGATAAGGGAGAGAAAAAAGGTTGACTGTCATTAATTAACAAGTGAAAGAGTAGTGGAAAAGAAGAGCGGAATTTCCGCACTGTGTAAAAGAGAAAGTAGCAAGTAAATGAAGGGAATGGAAAGGTGGATGAAAAAAAAGAGAGAGGAAAAAAAGGTTAGTCAGTTCAAACTGTATTCAAAGATGGTCGAGGCCATACCGTTGATCTAATTGTTAAATAATAAATGCCTAAAGACAAGTGCAAGTGGGTTTGTATGTTCGTTCGCTCGTTCCCTTGCTTGCTTTCTATTTTATACTTGTTCGTTTCGTTTCGTTTCGTTGGTCCTTGGTTTTGGTCCTGGTCTCACAATAACGAAGGTTGATTTCGCTCGTGGTTGGTCGGATGAACAGGCGGACGGTTGGCCGGTTGTTCTGATGATGACGACTGAATAAATAAATTGTGAAATGCAAGAGTTGTTTATATCGTATATTGTGTGTATCGTATGTAAAAAAAACCATGATTTCCTTCCTTCCTCACCCACTTCCGCTTTCCTCCTCCTCCCCTTTTCTCTTCCCTCCAGAGGCTGATTTTGAATGAAGAGATCATAATAATAATAATAATAAATAGTAATAGTAATAGTAATACTCAGCTCCACATTCATTCGTATCACGATGATACATTTTTACCAATTTTTTCAGTACACAAAGACAGAAAAACCTGGAGAGTGTTTGTGTGTACAGAACTACAGACAGACGGAGAACTACAGCAGAGCGTAGTAACTGGTTTCAGAATGTGTAGCAGAGAGTGGAGATATGATATAAAACGATACTACATGCCTCTCCCCATTTACCATTTAACTCATCCTCCATTTATTGCCCCCGTTCGTATTATATTCAAACACATAAACAATTCTCAGAGGGGGAGCTTCAACTTCACAATTCAATACCGTACAGAATAGACACAGACAGAGAAAGCGAAAGAGAGAACAAGGCAAATACTCATAACTATAGACAAAAAATAGGCTCAAAAGGAAGCGTGTACACGAAATAGGAAAACGAAATACGTACAAACTACAAAAAAAACCCCCGTGAAAAACCGAACGAAACGAAACTAAAGAATAGTAAAAAAAAGAGAGGAAAAACGGAGGTCTATTCAACCATTCATTCACCTGATGTCTTTATCGCACTCGCCTTTTATCTACTGTCTACTTGAACAGGGGCTGAGTGTGTGTGAGAGAAAGAGAAGAGAGAGAGAGAGAGACTAAGACATTTAATCGATAGACCTCTTTTACTTATTCACACACTACATTGCATTACATTACATAGGTAGATAAAATTGATCTGTAGTTGGTCGTGAGTATGTCTATTTCCATGTCCATATTCACATGTCATATTCATATTCATGTACGACCATCAAGTCGTACATGATTATGAGGAATTAGGAATTAGGGAGACACCCACAAGTCTCAATATTATTACTGTAATTTCACAGGGGAACGAACAAATGCTCTTCTATGGAATTTCATGCGTGTGTGTAGAATCCTTAAAACCGTTTACAGTCAGAAATTAGAATCGAGACAAAAAATCGTTTGGATTTTCATTTGGGAATAAATAGGATTTTAAAATTGGAAATATTGGAATTTCAGTTCATTTATTCGACAGTACAGACTACAGAGTGAAAGTAGTACGAGAGAGAGTCAGTGAGAGAGAGAGAGAGAGGAGGGAGAAAAGAGGAGGAAGGGTTGATGGTGTATGTGTATGGGATGTATAAAATATAATCCTTTTGCATAAAATAGAGTCAACTTAAAGGTTGCTGGTTCTCAGTTGCGAGTAATGCATGCAAAGTAGAGTGAAAAACAAAGTAGTAGAAAGTATAGCGAGTAGAGAGTAGAGAAGGAGAGAAAGAGAGAGAAAGAGAGCGAGTCAGTCAAGTGTAATCGTTTAGTATTGATTTGCTTCCATTTCATTCGATGGAATCCTCCGATTCCTTCTACTTCACACTCCAACTCGACTTCTCACTGTCTCCAATGCCAAATACCATGACCATTTCCACAAATGTAAATGCTATATTTAATGTTCCTTTTTACTAGTCGAGAGTAAGAGTAAGAATATCACTATAGGAAATTAAGCATGTGTAATAACCACATTCCCCATAGTTCTATCGTTTCCACCCCACCCCACCCCCTTTCCCCTTTCCCCACCCTCCGTCCTTCATGCATATTTTATACTTTATCCAAGAGAGTTCCTTTTTTTTACCATCTCTCTCTCGTTCAAAACCTCTCCATAGAATAAAGTGAAATATACTGACAGAAATTGGAATCGGAACCCCCCCTTCCCCCCTTCCCCTCTCCCCAAAAAAACCCTCCTCTAAAAGAAAAACATTGAAAGGAAAACGCAATGTGAATATGAATACAGAGAAAAATGGGAAGGCCGTAAAGCCCTGCTTTTTTCTACTCGCTTTAGATTTGGAATCTAGAAATTGACATAAGAAAAGTATTTTAAATATAGTTTCGTGTGTGTTTGTGTGTGTTGTTTCTTGTTTCCTCCCTTGCCTTTCCTTCTCAAGGACAATATTTTTTGAAAAGTTAAATGGTGCGAGTGTAAAATGATTATAATTCACAGAGTTTCTCTCTCCACAGCCACAGCCATACCACATCCCAAAATCCAAAATGTGACACACGCTCATTTTAATTTATTCGACTTTTTATTATTTACTTTCCCTCTGCCAAACCTCCAAAGTCCAAAGTCCAAAATACAGAGAAAAATATGAATACGTATAATATGCTTTTGAATAGGGGAAATTTTATTTTTGGAATTTTAAAAGAAATGTTTTGATATTGTATTAATGATGTTTTGTATTGATTGTTGTTGTTGTAGGATTTACCGGGGCTGTGTGTGTGAGAAGGCGTGGATATATCTCCAAATCCCAAATGCTCCATCGGGATGGGATGGGGGAGATCATCTTGGACGATGGAATCGCAATTCAAATTGAAGCTCTGGTCCAGGCCATCATTATTCTCTCAATTGGAGTACTGATTATAGTTAGCAATGTTATTATTATATCGTAAGTCACTCATTTCCATTCTAAATCCATTTCTCATACTTATATTTTTTAATTTTTTCACATACATATATATAAATATTTAAAATCCCTTGAACTCAAAATCGACTTGATTGGTTGATTTCAAAAGTTCAAAAAAATAAATTCATGGTGTAATTTTAAAATATTTTTTGTTTGCATGTACTTGCAGAACTTTCATCACTGCTCCAGGTCAGTTTCTCTAACATTTCTTACACAGTGCTTATGTTTATGGTTTTTTTTTTTTTGTTGCTCACTCGAGTTTCATTTTCATACTGTCTTTTGGCAGTTATTTCACACCAACTGAAGGGCTACAAAGGCAACTTGCCAATTTTCCACATTGGAGATTCCAAATTCCAAATGAGGACTTTCTCGCTGTTTTTGTTAGCTTACATGTAATTGTAAACACTGTTTTGTGGTTTGAACATGTATATACATTCAGAATTTAGTGGTTTAATTTATGACATTCCATTTTCACATTCACATTTTAACTTGAACATTTCATAAAGCATGAAATGTGTTATTAGTACTATTATTATTATTATCATATTATCATCACGTGAAATGTCAACATCCGATGACCGTCCACGTCACAAAATTCTCAGTTTCCACGTTTTCCCTTAGCCTTGGCTTGTACATTTTTAAAAGGAGAATTCGACATTTCCTCTAAAAAATTTTCGACATTGGAATTCACATACGATATCCATCAATTATTATTATGTAATCAAAGAAATCAAAATGTCAAAACACGCTTTTTAAATCCGAAATCGTGTTCAATCACACGAATTGAACGAAAGTAAAATGTTTCGCATATTAAATTGGTGGATTTAAATGTGTAAAACTAGCAATTATACGATATGTACACACGAATGCGTAAAAATTGAGGGGAAATACCTACAGAAATATATACGGAGATAACGTGCAGCACACACACACACGAGAGTTTGGATTTTGGATTTATCATTCAAGGCTAGGAAATTTACAAGTTGGGTTTTTTCGTACATGTAATGGATTAATCCATTTATTTCGTGTTTTGTTTTTGTTTTTTGTTTTGATGGAGCCTCATTTCAAAAGTTGAAAAAGCACAAGAACAAAAGAACACAAAAACAAATGTAAAACGTCGTCTTGTGGTGGAAAATATGATGCATTTTGTTTTTACTCTTTAGTATCAGTGTTGCAAAAATTGAAATGGGGCTACAAACGAGATGAAGCATTAGACATTTAGACATTAGACATGAGGAGTTGGTTGTCGAGTTGATTACACAATGGAGACTTTTTGAGACAGAGTTTGAGGTTTTTTCCCCCATGTATGTAGTATACTTATATAGTACATACTGTGCATGTACATTGTACACACTGTGCATGTACATTGTACACACTGTACACGGTATGTAACGTATACATTTACCAAAGTGGAAAGTTATTCTTTTAGATTGCTCAGTTTTTCCTCCTCCTCACATTTCCAACTACTACATACAGTTTCTCTTTCTTGGTCGATGATCTCTCTTTCTCTCTCTTTTTTCTTCTGCCTCTTCTGTTCTCCTACCTTGAGCACATTTCTAAACGAAGCATTTGGGAGAGAGTACGTACTGTATTATGCATCAGGGAGCTGGGAAATAGAGAAAGTGAGACCGGATTTTATGTACACTGCCAAGAGTAATTTCCCTTCTCCTCCTCCGACAACAACTCCATGCTCCATCCTCTAGAAATCTGTGAAAATGCAAAACCGTCAGGAATTTCAAGAGCTGAGCTGATAGAAAAGAAAAGGGAAATAAAGAGAAAAGAGGAGTTTGTGTGTAAAGCACAGATGACGAGCATAAATACGGAGAATACAGAGAGAGATAGAGAGAACGAACATACGGAATATACAGCGTGAGTGTGTGAACAAGGAATGTTATTTTGTTTTCCCTTTACAAGCGATTTTTATTTCAAGGCCGATTATCACATTATACAGATACTCTCAAGTTGGCTACTTTTTTTACTTGAAATAGCAAGCACAATTAATGGACAATTATTGTCGTTTTTTGTTTACTTACAATTTTAATTTGCAAATTTGAAGGTGCAGATAATTTTATAAATGTACATGAAAAAGGAAAAGATTACAAAAAATGAAGTTTAATTTTCTAATTCAAATTCCTTCTTTGTACACTGAATTGTGTAAAAACTGAAAACATAATGTGCGCAGAGTCAAAATTCGGATATATTTGTATATGGGATTATTCGTACAAGTTAAAGGATGTCAAGGAAAGGCCTGATTGCTATAGTCAAATAAAAAGACTAAGGAAAATGAAAGTGAAAGTCTTATGTGGAATCAGCTTATGTACAACCAATGTAGGACTTCAAAAGTATCTGTACAATTTTCTGTATTTCTAGACCAGGCTTTTTATTTTGGTAACTGAATGTGAATGTGAATGTGGGAGGGAATTGCAAATTGTGAATTGTAAATTGCGAATTGTCGCATCTTTTTTTCCCTTCCCCGTTTTCGTGTATTCAGTAGTACAAAGCTGTTTATAACTAGGATTAGGGTAGTTGAGTTACTTAAGTTTCCCTTCGACGCCGACTGTGCATTTTCAATTGTGTAAATCGTATACGGGAAGAAAGAGAAAGAGATACTTACTCGACATCTATGTCGACCACATTCACATCTAATGGCCAAAGTTGGAATGATATAGATAAAAAGTATAGTTCTAGTTTTCCGCATTACATTGCGTAAGTTTCGTAGTTACATTTCCTATACAAAATAAAAAGCGGGTAAGTGGACACTAACTATGACTTATGGTATTGTGTGTATTTCCTATATAATGTATGAAATCTACTCTATCCATTCTCCCATTCTCTCTCTCTCTCTCTTTCTCTTGCTTTCCCCATTTCCCTTATTACAAAAATTTCCCAAGAAATATTATATATACCTTGCCTTTGGGTTTCGACACTCTCTCATTTATACTTTTTTCCGTATGTGTTTGTTTGTGTGTTTGCTGGTTGAGTTTCGTCCTCGTCGTCCGTCGAATCGATGAAATCAACTTCAGTCTACTGGTATTTTATTATTATTAATTCAGGACTAGAAAACGCTCGAGTTTCGGGGTTCATCTGAAAAAAATGGTAACTTTCTCTCTCTCTCTCTCTCTCTCTCCCGTTTCCTGTTTGTCACGACAATAAATCCGAAAAATATGAAAGTTGGGAAAGGAAACTCACAAAAAAAAAACATGACAACAATGAATAACAGATATACTCGTAATAGATAAAAGTTCAATGAACTTCTCCATGTCTGTATTCGATTTCAACTTGCTTCGGCTTCGGCTTCGGCTTTGGCTATTTTTATTTATTGATAATAATTTTCCTTGCATAACAAAGTCGTTTGATTTTAAATGATCAATAATAAAACACTCGATGGAAAATAAAAGTTGCCATTGTTTCACTTATCTATTGTATTTACCTTATTTTATTTGCTTTACCATTACCATTCAATTTTAATTTTAATTGAGATAATTGAAATAGACAGTTTAAATGTTGATTATGGGTTTATAATTGTGTAGGTCCACGTGAAGTTTTGACGTATTACCTCCTATCATTGTCCGTCGCTGATTTATTAGCTGGAGTTCTTGTTGTTCCACTATCAGGTAAATTTTAATTATACTTAAATATATCTACAGTTTTTCAAGCTTCTAATTAATACGATTACCAGTTTATTCAACCACAAATCCTAAATATTTAATAATAATAAATGTTTTTTTCATTTTCAGTCTATCCAACTCTACTACAGCATTGGGTAAGACAAAACGAGTCATTAGTATGACTTTCCTGTTCGAGAATGACAATAAACAATACAAAATTAATTAATAATCTCGATTTCCAGTCCATCATTTGAACTTTTTACAACATACATATTTATCCGAGTATACACGCCTGTTTTTCCTCATGTCTCGAAATCTGTCTAGAATAGAATGTCAATTAAATGGATTCTTTTAGGCAGTTCTTGTAAATGAAAAAATTGTTGGGCTCAATTCAATTGATATCCATAAAAAAAAATGACAAATGCAAATGACTAATGACAGCACTGCTGTCACCAGCAGTCTAATAATATCGAACATAAAAAGTTTCTCAATGTGTACAACTGAATTTATGTTGTAAAATTTCCAAACTTCTGAAATATTCCTTTCTATATTTTTATTTATATATATTGTATCCCATATACAGACGAGTAGTGTGTATTAAATATGTTAATGTATATGGATATGGATTTTTTTGCGGGGTCTCTTTAGGTTTATGGTGATGTGATATGCAAGGCGTCCGGATATTTAGGTAAAGAATAAAAAAAATAGCAAAAGCTCCATCGTCAATCGTATAATATATATAGCCGCAGCTATGAATTTTCCTCAGAAATTTGTAGACAAAATTGTTGAAAGTCCTAACATTTGTGTGATTTTTTTCTTGTTTTGTTTTGTTTTGTTTTGTCGGGATATTTCCAGGCGCTGTATTATGGACAGCCTCAATTTACACTCTCATGTGGATGAGCGTAGACAGGTTGGAATCATCACTTTTCATTTTCATAATATTCTATCGTATATTTTATATGGATGATATATTGCACATTTATTTCCTCCCATGATTCAACGTCTATATTTTATCTATAGATTAGTCGGTACAGTGTCGTCTGTCGTCGTCGAATTGCAATTTATATCGTACATACATTATTTTCTCCTTCAATGAATGACGGCGACCCCGAAAAAACCTAATATATAGGGTACAGACATAACGACAATAAGGACTTGCAACTGTGGCGACTAGTCATTTGGGGGGATACATGTACAATTTTGACAGCAATTCATTTAGTGACAAATGATTTGGATTCGCTCTACTTCTAACTCGTACATTATATTACGTATCTCCCCTCCTTTTTTAATATTCCCATTTCAAATTTTTTCAAAAGACTCAAAGGCTTCTTTGAAGAAATAGAATTTTCTACTCTCACATCTTTCATGGACATTCAAGTCTTTGTATTTACAAAATATCTACTGTGAAAAAACCGTCGAACAATATGCAAAAAAAGTATACAAATGCCACTAGCCATTAGCCAATAACCAATAACATTTATTTACTCATTCAAAAATATACATAGAGACAATGTAGAAAGTAGTGAAAGTCTATTCCATATTATGCAGAGAGCAGTTGTTGAGGAAAACGAGGTGTATTTTTTTCTGTTTGCGATATTAATAAAATATTTTTTCTTTTCTTTTAAGAAAGGAAATGAAAGAAAAATTACATGAATAACAAAACAAATTCCGGGGCCAGTGACTTTTAAATTGATACATTGAGCATGGAAAATTTGTTTAGTTTTTCGTCGTTTCTGGGGGTTGATAAATGAATGGAGAGAGAGTGAATAATGAATAATACAAGCGGGAAATAGATAGCTACTCGGAGAAAATGAAAAATGTCAGATGGAGACGACATTTGAAGTAGGTGTCAAAATCAAGAGGGAAGTGCTGTTTGTGTGTGAATTGGTTGATAGACAATTCTAAATGACACACACACACACACCTTCACAATGAATTATGCATACATCTATATACGTTCTCCATATTCAGTATATATTGTAAATTTTATGTAGGTAGCTAAGGAATAAAGAGATGCTAATTTTCTCGCTCACTAGTTTGAACACTCTACCTCTACCAGATGGTTTGCAAAGTTCTAAAGTTCCAAAGTTGTAAAGTAAACAATATTGCATGCACAAACACACTTTCACCGAGTACATATTATATTTTCTTTTGGTGGATGATTGACAATATACGATTAGTTGATTGCTCTCCACAACACTCTGACCGTCATCCGGATGTCATTTTATATTACCTACATTTTGAGGTTCATTTGCCATTTTCCATAGTTTAGAGAACAATCAGATATGAACTGGATTCTCATGATAATATAAATATACATTTATTTAGTATTTTAGATATATTGTTTACAAGTTGCACCGTTCAAAAAAAACTTGTTTTTTTTTGGAGGGGGTGATAAAAGTTTGAAGATATTTCATTGGGAATTCAGTGGATGGTAAAGGAGTTTGAAACCCAGTATACTTTTTTTACAGTGCTATCTTATGAATGATGAAATAGGGAACGTGTGGCAAATATTTGGCGAGTTGTATTTATTTCTTTTTTATTGCCCTTAATCATATATTTAATTTGGTTTCATATAGTGCTGGCTAGTCGCCACATTTCCCTTTTCCTTTACTTTCTCTGTGAAGTCTACAGACGCTCTCGTAAATCGTAAATCGTAAATCCACACAACTTTGTTTTCGCAAGTATACTGGTAAATAAATGAGAGTCGAATCAAAGTTTTTAAGGACTAAATTTAAAGGGAACGTGTGTGTACGGAATGAATGAACAAATCCCCTCGTCTCTATACTTCTCCTTCTCTATACAATTTCCTGAAATGCTGAAACACTGAAACACAAGTATATTTCGGCCTAGGAAATGAGAAGGAAAAAATTAACAAGTGAACAAAGTACTATTGGCAAATATATATGAAATAATGGTTTTCCCCTCGTGTCTCAATAAAATATACTTATTGTTAGAATTTTCCGAGTAAAAGCAAAGGTACTGGAGGGGGGTAATTGAATAAAAACCAATTAGAAAGTGCGTGAGGTGAAGTTTTATAGGAATTCTCGTGATTACACACATTATTTTTCCTTGATGACAGTAATTGCCAACTGCCAATATGTACGACCAGTCTAATCCTCCTCGTCTTTCGGTTTCGTTATACTAACTTTATATATGTTACAGTCAGTCAGAGTGGGGAAGGGGAAATGTGTGTACGTATGGATTTATTCAATGAAATATACATACGAATATATGGATGAATATTTGTAAATGAAATATTATATATATGGAAATGAATGTTTGTGGTCTAATCGGATTTGAAATGGAAATGTGTGTGTGATTGTGTGCAGGTACGTGGCAGTCCGGAAACCAATCAGGTACGAAGTTGTGCAAACTCGTACAAGGATTCAATGCTGGGTGGCCGTGTCATGGTAATTCCAAATTGTCTCTATTATATTTCCTCTTTTTTCTCCTCACATATTTTTTTTTCTTCTACTAAATAAATAAATAATAATAATAATAATAATATGTATTTTTATTTACTAATATAAATATATATTATAATATGTACCTGTATTTGTTGAACATATTTAGGTGCTCCGCCCTCATGCTTTGCTGTCCACCGTTACTTGGATTCAGTGAGTGTCGTTAAAATTGACTCCCAAAACGAGACAAAAAGAAAAAAAAATAAGTTTTTTACATATGCATGTGTAGACGAGAGACGAACTATATTGATATATTACTAAATTAGTTCGTCCTTTGTAGTCATTTTATTTTGAGTTATTACATTACACAACATATACATTGATTGATTGGATTGAATTGAATTGATTGACATTCTTATTTTATGCAAATTTAAAAACTCTTTTAAATTTATTTTTATTTATTTCGAAATTCGGATTTTCCCTCAAAGATAAAAGTAAAAATTTTTCTTACTATACTTTCATGATGAAAAAATGTGTTCTCCTTAATAACACGTAATTACATAAATCAACTTTTACTTTCTTATGAGGAGGAGCTGATTTTGACAAGGAATCTTCCGTGTGTCTTCTCGAGTGGAATGTGATGCCCGCTTACGCTATAACCCTCATGATCATTACTCTAGGTAAATTAAATTATATATAATATCTCACATTCTAACTCCTCACAAACGCTCACATGAAAAAAACCACACTCTCTCTCACACACACACACACATTAAAATCTCCACTTTTCACTTTTCTCCTAAATAAATTCCCAACTGACTCCCCGTCGGGAATTTTTAGATTTGTATACTGTTCTAAAATAAGAAAGTTCTAGATTTTACCTGCATGGCGTTTTTGTTCCCACTGTTTAGCTATATGAATCGATTTATTGTATGTTAATGATGCCATTCTACGGTCTCGTCAACTTTCCTTCCATTACTTTAGTTGTTTTCATATAGTTTTGTATGAGATTTGAAGTTTTTGGGGAGAGGAAATTGGTTGTCATTTACATGTCGTACAATTGCCGAATTTATATTTTATATTCATGCGTACTAAATGTTCCATGTAAGTATTTATATTAAACTGTACAAGAGACAAATTTACAAATTTGTATGGAAAGTCGAGTGTTAGTGTTAGTTTTCCTATTCAATGACTCAAAATGGCAATCAAATCAGAGAGAGAGAGAGAAAAGTTTGTTTCCAATTTGTAAGTTTCATTTCAAATGAATCTCATCCTTGTCATAATATAATATTATTGATTGTATGAAAATTGTAAAGTAGATTTGAGACTGGAGAGACTGAATAAAAGGATTTAGAATTGAGAATTGGAGAGTCACACACAGAGTATACGAATTTGAGGCTATGAGCCAAAACTAAGTAGAAGAGACAAGAGTGAAGAGCGAATTGGGAATTGCTTGTCTTTTCTCTCATTTTCTGATTTCCCTCAGTCCATTCGAAGAGAAAGTCAGTCTTTTCCTCAATTCCTCAATTCCACATCCAGATTACACTTTTACCTTTCCCAATTCCAACTTCAAGGAGAAACTCCATGACTCCCAAAATACTATATGTATATAGTATAATATACTATATTATAGTATATTTGTATAGTCAAATCAAATGGATGTTCTATACAGATGGAGGTATGTAGACTCTCATGCTGTATGTATGTAGGGTACAACTATAGAAGAAAACAAGAATGTTCTGGATATTATATCGTATGTACATACATAGTTGGGCATTGGGTGTGTAGAGAAATGAGTGTGTATAGGGAAAAGTCGGAGTCGGAATGCCCTTTGAACTTTGATTTGATGGGAAATCGCTTTTCATCTTAAGTTCTTGAAAGAAGACGAAAGTCATCTCATTTTATGTTGAATTCCGCAGTCCAAGTAACCTTCAGCTTGAATATTTATATCTATACATATAGATTTTTTATATATCAGTTGTGGGCAAGCACAAGCACACACGGACTCTCAGTTACAGTTTGTTTCAAGCTCAAATCCCCTTGCAGTATACAGTATACACCATGGATTATGGATATCCCCATCCTTTTTCCATTCCATTCCATCCTGTTCTGAGTCTGACAATATAAATGCTCTGGTGGTGATAATATTTGCAAATTTGAGAAAGGATTTCATGTGTAAAATCATAATTGTATATCACATGTACATATATTTATATACACACGTGTACACTTTGAATGTGTATCACAAGCAATCTCTCTAAATTTCCCTGTCCTGTGTACATATTTAATCACAAGGGGAGAGAGAATTTGCATAGTTTTTCTCTGGGGACGATTTCATCGTCATGTCATTTTTCCCCTCTCTCTCTCACTCTCTCTCTCTCTCTCTCTCATTTCTCAAGGTTTTCCAAACAATGAAAATCTAAATTTAAACTTTAAACAAATTGAGACGAGATCCCTGAAAATATGAGTAAGAACAAGAACAACACAATACATTGGTTTATTACATCGAAAAAGGAAAAGTAGGAATTGTAATTTTGTGTGCATAAAAAAAGAAAAGTCGATGAAATGATGAAATTGATGAGTCAATCTGAATTATATTGAAAATATGTGTATTTGTATTTCAGCTCCGACTATCACGACAATGATTTACACGTACTACTTTATTTTTGCTGCAATGAAACGGCTCAAAACGGATTTACCCAGTATGGATAAAGAGTATGCTTCAGCTCTGACAGAATGCTTACAGGTCGGTTTTCTCAGTCGTCGGTACTCTGAATTATAGACATTTCCCCTACTTTAATTGACTAATTGATTTGATTAATTATCTTGTAAAAAAACCAATACATATGTTCTTCTTTTCAGAATCCTGCTCATGTCACAAGCTTCATACTAGTCGTATTCTTTTGGATATCATGGCTTCCATTTCTAGTCATCAAATTCTTTGAGTACTTTGCCGTCTTTAAAATACAAGTAAGTTTATAACCAAATAAGAAACACATTTTAAGGCTTTCCATGATTATGATGATGATGATGATTATTATTATTATTATTATTATTATTATGAAATAGGGTAGATATTTTAGTATGACGTTTGAGTAGAATGAATACAAACGAATAAAAGAGAAGTTTGGAAACATCAAAGGAAAAGTTGTGTAGATGTTGCTTGTATTTGTATATAGTGAGCTTAACTTACATGTCAAAAGGAAGGAACAGTTTTATTTGACTATATATACACGTATAGAGAAAAAATGGGGAGAGTGCTTCATCATAAATGTAGATAATTTGAAAAGATTAACATAAATGTATGGAACATTTGCATTCGCCTTACATAAACATATTTTCTTTTTCTTTTTTATTCCCAATTTTCGTTCCTTCAAGACAAATTTCAATGCGTTATTCTTTCTCTATTCTATTCATACGAGTACATTGGAAAATGCAAATAGCCGACAATATACATTTTTTTATAGAGTTTCCTTCCCGTTTACCCTCAAATATCTAATAGCGAATGAAATGAGACTCTCCTTTCTCTGCCTATATCCAAATGTAAACACGTTCCAATTGCCAATTTCTTGTTGGCTTACTCTAGTTTCTACTTTTCTATACTTTCTCTGTATTCCATGGTTCAATTTGTAGACTGTTTTTATCGTTCAACTCTTTCGTTTTTTCCCCCTTTTCTATGTAACACTTATCGTTATAGACTTGTGTATGTTTTTTTGTTAGATATGTATATAGAAAATAGAAACTAACTGACACGATGCACAGACCCTGTTATATAATACTTGTTATACAATGTAATATTTAATATTATAGAAAATGATTTGACTTTCATTCTTTCTTTCTAATGTATTTGTTTGTGCGGCTTGTGTGTGGAAGGTTCCATTTTTGCATTTCACCGTG
The DNA here is from genome assembly GCA_034699125.1 of Gisinianus flammeolus. Classification (NCBI taxonomy): domain Eukaryota; kingdom Metazoa; phylum Arthropoda; class Collembola; order Symphypleona; family Katiannidae; genus Gisinianus; species Gisinianus flammeolus. The sequence continues at coordinate 1,395 of JAIUND010001828.1, read as the reverse complement.
TTCTGGATGGGACTGTGCAATTCATTCTGGAAACTTCTCATCTATTTGACGGTGAATCAAAATTTTCGATTTCAACTCCGAATTTTCTGTCTCTCACTTTGTTGTCGGACGAAAGGACGCCTAATCGTTCAACACAGTGATTGACAAAATAAAAATTTGACAGACAGATACTTGTTGAAAAATCCTCAACTTCGTCATCGTATTTTCTCTCGTTTCATATGTACATTTATTTAGTTCAAGCCTTAGAAGAGAAGAAATAAATGACAGAATGTTCATGCTGATTAAATAATTTATAGCATTATTAATTAGTACTATTCAAGTAAAACGATATGTAAGTATAATGTAGTTAGAAATATAAAATATATATACGATAAGAAATGACAATTTTTTGTAAATTGGATAACAATATTATTACTTATATTTAACTTATATATTATTTATAATATTTTCATTTGTTTTTTTTTTTGAGACGTTATGCATTTCTTATTGAAAAATGAAAAAAAAAACAGAAAATAATAAAGGAAGATAATTAAGTAACATTTAGTATTATTATTATTATTGTTATGCAAAGTATTCTTTGTAAATGCCATAATAAGAAATATGTACGCCAAAATTATAAATGATATTGTTTGAGAATTTGTATTCATTATTTAGTCATTATTGCTATTTCTATTTAAAAAACAAACAAAATATGTGTATTAATATCGTATACGTTAATTCTAAGGTTTAAGCAGCACTGCTAGCTTTGTTATATAACGGTAGACACGGTTTTTCAGCTCACTATTTATATTAACGAAAAATGTATGTATACATACATGTATATTTGCTTATATTGACGATGACAGATCGTATCGAATCCGAATCAAGATTAGGTCACAATCGAAAATCAATGCAATTAAATATGTACGATATATTATATATTATTGAATTATTATAAAGAACAAGAAATAAAAAAAAAGAGAGAAAGAGGGGGAAATAACCTCGACTTTATCATCAAAAACACTGAATACAAAGAGACTCGAATTGTTCGAATTAGAAAAAAAAAAAAGCTTATCACTTTCATATTGGGTCAGTTGAGGAAACATTGTGTCCCTTTCCGACTTAATTATTCAAATCAGTTATCAATACTATTTCTGTAGAGTTTACATGATGAAATATAATAATAATATATGTAACTTGGAGAGGATTTGGCTTCACAAATTTTAGTGCAAAATTGATTTCTTCAGTGAAAGTTTGACTTTCTCCTTCAAAAAGAAAAAAACCAATCACACCTCAACTGATCCAAAACATAATAGAGAAGTTGCACATAATATCTTCATTAAAAGAAAGTATGGAAATTAGAGAAAGGTAGAGTGGGAATAAAATTTTGAATTTAATTTCTCTTCTCTTTTTTTT
>JAIUND010001827.1:0-29794 GCA_034699125.1 Gisinianus flammeolus | reverse complement strand
CGAGAGAGAGCGAGAGCGAGAGCGAGAGCGAGAGCGAGAGCGAGAGCGAGAGCGAGAGCGAGAGAGAGCGAGAGCGAGAGCGAGAGCGAGAGAGAGCGAGAGCGAGAGCGAGAGCGAGAGAGAGCGAGAGCGAGAGAGAGCGAGAGCGAGAGAGAGCGAAAGCGAGAGAGAGCAAGAGCGAGAGAGAGCGAGAGCGAGAGAAAAAGTGTAACAGGTGGCCATGGAATTTTAAAAGCAAATCTTTTGCATGAGATAAATTCAATGAGCAAATAGGAGCACTTGAGGGGAAAGTGTATAGGCTTCCTTTTGCCTTTGGTTTGGCTCAACTGTACATGTATGTACCCTACATATTTTCAGTAGTTTGAGCCTGGTAAAATGTCAGCATATTCTTCCCCTCTTCAATGAACACACGTACCCTATGGAAAACGGGTTCATCTTGAATTTCCACTGAAAGCATACATGCTCAATTTGTTTTTGCAAAAAGTAATCCACTTTTCGCATTAGGTGATTTCCATAATACAAAACTCGATGCACTTTCACTTATTTGTCCTTCCCAGTTTTGGTGAGGAACAAACGAACGTTCTTGTGTTTCGAGTAAGTATTGAGTTTGAGACTTTGAAATATTCAAAACGTGAGGTTTGAGCGTATCAATCGGCATGTTAATTAAATTTCTCTTAGTTTTCTCCTTTTTTTTTAGTCGAGCGCTCCGTGTCATTTACTCGTTTACTATCAACTTTCCTCCCTATTTTTTTTAAACTTGTATTACGCATCGTCAGACGAAAATTTCTAATTTTCCTGGCAATCAAAAGAGAAAAGGAGTGAGTTCTGTCACAAGTCAGATTTTCTGGCTTTAGACAAGAGAACTTCTTTTTTTTTTTGTGAAAGCTGTCATCATTATACTGAAGAATTTTACTTCCTCGACTTTATCCTTACACAGACTTCATTATGATATTATAATTTTTGAAGGAAAATGTCATTTAGTCTTTAGGTATGATGTGATGCCGAATTAAAAAGATTATTTTTTTTTCAATGTGATTGCTTCCATATAGATTCACTTTTTTGCCCTCGCATTTGGGATAGCTGGGTTTGCTGGGCCGAGACTCCAGCAGGGGAAAATGCCTACGCTCCCTGTCCACATTTCGTAACTGGATTCGATCCGACCCGTAAGTTTTTTTTTTCAAAATGTTCTACATACAATTTAAATAATTGTCATATGTATTTCAAGCTGTGAATTCCCAAGAATGCAAAAAATGTGTATGACCTGTTCAAGAATGAAGTCATTTTTATTGCAATTTAATTGTTTGTTGTAGATTTTCATTGAGAATTCTTGTTCTTCACTCCCCTAAAAAATCCTCAAAAAACCAGAAAATGATAATGTCTTTTCTATTCTTTGGCATTTCAGGGATCGCCTATAAATCGTGTTTAGATGATGGAACGTGGTTTCGCCATCCACTATCAAACAAAACGTAAATATTCATTTTGCTTGTGATTCTTTTTTAATGTTATTACATGACAAAAAATGCAAAAGAACTGTATAAAACGTAAGTGTACAAACTGTATTTACAGATGGTCGAATTACACGACTTGCATAGACCTAAACGACTTAACAGTGAGTAAATTCAAGCATCTTTACAATTTAAACTATTATTATTATTATTTGATTGTTTGTAGGTATATGTTTATTAACTTAAATTGAAAAGCGTCAATGAAAGGATTGAATTGCATTTAAGAAAAGCAAGAAAGTAGTTTGGTTGTGGGAATATCAAAATAGTGGTGAGGTTATTAGCCGAATAGTTACTCGTTTCTAGAGAGGATTTTATTTTCTCACCACTCCCTCTTTCACATGCAGTTCTGAATGAGCAATAATTTATGAGATGAAGAAATTCAGAGTGTATAGAGAAAAAGAAAGAACCCTTGCCTTTCCTTTCATATGTATAAATGCAGACATTTGAACTGAATCAGTTCAACTCATGCTAAGTGGGCTTCTGAACTTGAGCTATCTCTGAAAACTTTCTCCTCCTCCCTCTTTCAGCCATCCGGCGTTCGCAAAAAAAAAAAAGAAAAAAAGTTGAATAGATGTGGAATTATTTTAGCTTTCCTCTTGAAAAAAATACCCTGTACATTGTGGAAAGCAGATGAGTGCACTATAGTGAATCCTGGAAACTAGAAATGAGTATTATACATGTAGCTTTTACAGATAGACGATATATTTAATCGTTGTGGTAGATTATTACTATTGACATCCATTGAGAATGAGGGAAAAGTCTACACATAGAGTCCATGTGGAAAATGGAATGGAATTGAAGTTAATTTAAAGGATGGAGGAAGTCCATAGTTATAAGCCTCAGTTCCAGTCGTACTTTCTTTACAACATGAGTGCACGTCCTGTAGAATGTAAAACTAAATTATTCCTATATGAATTTGTACAATCATGTTTACTAAAAATTAAGTCAGAAGCAGAAGGTCAAAAATATGCACTGACCACTCGTAAAAAAACCACAGACCACAGATAATAAAAAGACGCGTAGGGAGTTCTCATGTTTGATCAACTTCGCCAAAATAACGTCCTCCACAGAAAACATGCACAGGGCACATGGAGCATCATTCAGATATTGTACAAAAACTCTGTGAATGTGGTAAAAAAAGCCAGATAAAACGAGAGCGAGAGAGTTGAGAGAGAGAGACAGGGAATGAAATGTGTTTTCATTTCACCTATACCAAAATCCATAGAAATGTTTGGTCTCTCGAAGCGTTTGAGCAATAAACTAAATGGCTTTACTAGAGGTAATATGAGAAAACCGTGTTTCATTCAACAGTCCTCGCTCTTTCTCTCTCTTCTCTTTCTCTCTCTCTCACACACACACACTCCAAATATATTTATTTCAATGTGGGACCAGACGAAAGCAGACGAAACCAGTAGCAGACCAACCAGATCAGGCGGGATAGTAATTTTTTTCTTCTGCCTCCCCAACAAGCTCACCATAAAATTCGTGACTTTCTTTCATCGTTTCGTTTCGCACTGGGAGTGTTTGTGTGGTGTGCGTATATGTATTAGAGGGCGTTTAGCATTAGTCGCTCTGCCTCAACTATTCACTGTGAGAGAGTTTTCAAGTTGAGCTTTCACATCGTCATGTGTTTGTTGACGTCAGCAAATTCTAATTATTTTATATATCTGTATATGTGGAAAAGCGCGAATTTCCCTCGTCTCCCCCTTTTCTTACGTAGTTCTTACGTAAGAAAAAGAGAAAATGGTAAAAAAGCTTTTAGCATATACTTGTACACATTTCCTTTCCAAATGCGAGTAGAACAATAAGCCGGAATCCCGGGAACCCCCCGACCAAAAAGTAGGAATTAAATGTCGGAGGAGGAGGGGGGGAATAGAAAAACAAGTTTTAGTGTTTCAATGTACTTTTTAGATGCGGAGGGAGTAAAAAAGTACAAGTCAGTTTTCAAAAACCAAGATATATTGTATAGGACTTTATATGAATCTCAAATCCAAAACGGTTATTACCTTGTTAATCTTTATATCTTACGAGCTAATGGGGACGAGAGAAAAGTCAAGGGGATGATGTCCAAAACAAAAAATTCTATACGTCTGTATTAAAGAAAAACAATCGAGTCCAAAGTAAATGGTTGACAGGTATTTTAGTGAGAAAAAGAGAAAGAGTGAGGGGAAAAGAACAATGGTCGAGAGAGAAAAGGAAAAACAATGAGAAGGAGAGGACTAGGGAAAAGGGGCGTTTAAGCGTATAATAAACTACTACATGTTCATGGCTTCATGGTATGGCGAGAGAATACTAAAGTGAAATGTAGGAACAGAAGGGAAAGTCGATGAACGACAGCATGATGTAAGAAAAAGACGATGGAGAGAAAGCAAATTGAAAGTTGAAGAAGCGGAAAGTGCTCCCCAGTTGCTCTCTCGAAACCTCGTGAAATGCACACTTTGACTTTCTCTCCCTTTCTCTCCCTCATGATTATTACTGAATGACTAAACTTTCTTCTCTTTCTTTCTCTTTCTCTCTCCATTTCTTTCCGTTATAGCGGCGACAGGCAGTTAATACAATATACGAGGTGGGCTACCTCGTATCCCTGTGTGCTCTCATCATCTCCCTCGTCATCTTCTGCTCATTTCGGTATTCTCAACTTTTCACATTTTTATTTTATTATTAATCCCGCACACAAACATTTTAATATTTAGTATATTTGTTCACCTTTCCAAAAAAAATGAATTAAAATGTGTATTTCATGTGTGTGTGTGTGTTTGTGTTTGTGTTTGTATGTATAAACAACAGATGCTTGGAGTGCACCCGTGTTCGAATCCACAAACATCTTTTTGTCTCATTCATTATTAATAATACTCTGTGGCTCATTTGGTATCGTGCAGTCATTAGCAACTCGTCTATCCTCGGCGACCCCGTAAATCAGGTGAGAGGAAAATACAATTGATATCAATTGGTCATATGTACCATATATATACAATACACACAGCCAAAATCGAGAGACTAAAACCAAAGTCGGAAAGGATTTCACACCAAATTGACAGTCAGACAAGGCAAGACAAGCTCAGTTCCTCCCCAGTTTAACTTTGATTCTCAGTAGAGAGAAAGTTTTAAGTTTTAAGACACTTTCACAAATTGCTGACGGGTTGTTCGTGAGGAGTGAGGACATGGTGGTAAAATATATATATATGCAATCCTCTATCTGTCGGTTTACTCCTTCCCCCCTCCCCCCTTTAAAATTCTAAAATAAAAGTCACGTTCAGCCCTCTCTCAATTCATTCATTCATTGAAGGGGAACGTTGAGAGAATCCACAGATACTAGCAAAAGTCAAGTATATGTATTTCCTTCTTGCTTTTATCCGAGTACAAATTTTCTTGTTAAAAATCTTCCTTGAAACAAAGACGATCCTCCGATTCAAATCCCAGTTGTCACGCATTCAGAAGAAGGGCATCCGTTTGAATTCCAATGAAAAGTGAATGAATTTAGCAGCATTTCCTACATTTTCTCTGGAGTTATACTTTTCCGTTGTGCTAAAAGTAAAATATAGCACTAAAAGTAAAACATAGTTGGCACATTGTTCAGAGGGATGTGAAAGGATGAATGAGAATGATGAATACCTTGTTAAGCAGACATCAGTTAGAAGTGTAGGAGGTTAGAAGTTGGAGAATGGATCTTGAATACGTTCGATTCTTTTTGTAACGTTGTGGAGTGAATTCAAAACGATTAAATAGAATATGAGAAAGCTTCTTTCATGTTCAAATGTGTGTAACTGTAATGAGCTTGTATAGAAATGAATTTCCCATGACTATATTCGTATGACGACGACGAGGATTCCATGTAACAAGGTGTTCATACTAATTTGTGGAAATTGTATGTATGTATGATTGTGCGGATTTGACAGATTTGGTGTGGACCACTTCATGTACTAGTTCAGTACTTCCTCGTGGCCAATTATTTTTGGATGTTCAATGAGGGGCTATATCTCCACACACTACTTGTATTCGCTTTCACGAGAGCAGAAAATAAACTGTTGAAAGGGTTTTATATATTTGGTTGGCTGGGACCAATAGTTCCTATTGCTCTGTACACGGGTTTCCGAATTTCTATGAATGCTGAAAATGACATGTAAGAACATGTAGAAAATATTTCATTAATGAAAATCATATATATATACATATTTTATGGTTAAATGAGAGAGAGCATTTAATATACTTTTTTTTTCTTGTTTTGTTTTGTAATCCCGTCTGTTCAATCTATATATATATAGATGCTGGTTAAACGAGTCACAATGGAGAATATTTTTGATTGTCCCAGTTTTTGTCTGCCTTGCTCTAAGTTTAGCATTTCTCATCAATATTTTAAGAGTCCTCCTCACTAAATTAAATGATAATCGAGCACAAACGTACACAAGACGAGACTCAAATACTTCTGATAGTCAAAATGCTCTCCGAAAGGTAAGGTATCGTACGGTAGGTACATTTCATTAACACTACTAACAACCTTCAATATCGTATCTGTATTTCCTTTGAACAGCGAAAACTATTTTTTTTGTATCCAACTCGACTAAACTAACTAAAACGGATACAAATATGTAAACTTGTAAACATAAGTTTAGCCCCGTCTTCTTCCCTTTCCCTTTGACGGAACTTCCACATTTAGTTGTATAATATTAATTGAACTAATCATTTACGAATGGGTGATTGAGATTTGAAAAAGCTGTTTTTATTTTGTTTACATTGTAAAGGCTGCAAGGGCGACTCTCATTCTCATCCCCCTTTTAGGATTGCATTACTTCCTAACACCTTTTAAACCCGAGGTAATTGACAATTTCATCAAGTTCGTTACAAAAAAAAGAAGTGACTGGCTAAGAGAAAACAAGTTGTGTAAGAAAAGAGAAAGCAATTCAAGCAATAGCAGGATTTTCTTCGTTTTTATTTACATTTACACACATGAATGTGTTAGAGTTCACAGTCCACATGAAGATTCATCGAAATGTTTAAGTAATTATGTACATTTTTTTAATACACTCTTGATTTTTAGTCTTCGTCATGTCACACCTAATGCAAACTAATTCAAAATTTCGTTTGGGTGCTTTTTTCTTCTTATTCCAAGGAGACTTTCTACTGAATTTCAGGTCTACTGCGTCAGAAATAGAAACAAATTGCGTCTCATACATTGTATTTTATTTTTAGTTTATTTACTAGTAAACGTATGAGTGTATAGTCCACAAAAGTTGACATTTATTAAATTATACATTCTACTCGCGACGACGATCATGTACTTAATTCAGTAAAATTTGTTTCGTATCTGGTTGATGATTTTTTGCATGAACATGTTCATTAAAAAAACTTTTTTCATGTATGCGTATCTAAGTAAATTTGAGTTTTGTACATATGGAAGATACGTTTAAAGGGGTGGTGCTTTCACCAAAATAAAACTGAAAACTGCTTGACAAAACTTGTTTGATCTTACTTTCTTTTTTCGTGAGAACGTCATGGAAAGAAATCACAAATACGGTTACTCTATTGAGAGACAAAAGCTGAGAGGAGAGTTGAAATTAATTCTATTTTGTCATGCATTACAGCCTGGATCGGATGGAGAAATGGTTTATGAATGTATTGCAGCAGTTTCGTCATCCTTACAGGTAAATAATACAATTTGAAATTTCTACCCTGATTTTTTCTCTAAATAATCACATGTACTGCGTTTCCAATACAAACAAATCAGTAATAAATTGGAATTCTTTGTTTTTGCATGTCTAGTGATATTCCAATATATCGTACATTTGATTTATTTCCCAATCCCCCAAAACAATTACTTTAATAAAGTTTAAATTGATTTTCAGGGTCTTTGTGTAGCCTTACTGTTTTGTTTCTGCAATGGTGAAGTCATCTCCGTCCTCAGGCGAAGATTCTGTCGACAACATTGTCATGGAGATGGATCCTACACGAGAAATGACTATTCCACGTGCGCGCCCACGAGTATGTCGGTAATTGAGCCTCTTGATATACTAACATCCGCATCCCTCACTAAAACCCTTGTACTTTTGTTCTAACTCTCTTTCTCTCTCTCTCTCTGCTTACTGTCTACACTGTAGACTCTACAGTGTGATTTTAAGTATTAGTATATTTTCCACCTCAAAATAACTACAGGAAGAATGTACCCCAAAGGGGATTTCTCCGGGATGGGGGAATTGGAAATATATATATTTGACAGAAAAAATAGCACATGGAACAAAACATGATTTATTTAAAAAAATATTGTATGAATGTGGAATTGTGAATAAATCACATTGAAACCATGACGTGATTCCTACTAGGAGTAAAAGTAACCTTTCAGTTTTGAGGACTTGGTTTCCTGTACAGTTCGTAGGAAAAGAAAGAGAGAGAAAAAGAGAAAAAAAAAAGAAAAAAAAAAACTGAAAAGCAAAGCTGAGTATTAGGAATGTTCGTCATGGATGACACTTGACTGTATTCCATAGACTAGTAGACTAGATACAGTTACTTTCTTCTAGTTTCAAACCTTTTGTATTATTCTCTCTCTCTCTATCTCTGGATTTTTTTTCTTGCTATTCCTCCTCATTTCACACGCCCTTTCAAAAAAAAAGAAATTCCCTCACTCCATAGTTCTGGAATACAAAATGCTCCTTTTGGCTTTAACACTAACTCTATAGAAAATCCAGAAAAGAATAGAATCCTATCTGTATACTTATGTAGTCGTATATGCGTATATATAATGTTTATGCTGTAGACAGGATCAAGACTCGAGACAGAAGACGACCTAGTCAAGCCATAAATATAAGAGTTACAGTTATTATTACACGTCTACTACTACAGTGAAGAGTAACACTAATATACACTAGCTACGTAGTAATGCATGAAACTTACAATGCTCATGAGATACCCAGTCCAGTTCCAAGTTCCAAGGCAAATCATATCTACAGTCTGCAGCATGTAACGCAAATGATAAACTTTCAGATATAGTGAAACAGGAGGTGAGCTTCGAAGTGGAGGCTAGAGAGAGAGAGAGAGAGAGAGAGAGAAGGAAAGGAGATGAAAAGCCTCAAAGATTCTGCAAAAAAAGGTCATTTGGCTGTTGGCTGCCATGTCGTAGTGTAGTCACAGTCATGTTATGGCGATGGGGATTCTCTCGGAGCATTCCATCTCTTCAGCTGTCCTCTTCATCATTTCTAAAGGCATTCACCCAGAAAGTTTTACTCGACCTGCCTTCCTCAATAATAAACAGAGTATGGATGGAACATACGTGTAGAGTTGAAAGCGAAGAGCTCTACACATCGCGCTTTTCTCTTTTTTTCCCCTATCTCAAGTATGCCATGCATAATAATAATATAAGTATGTATTGCAGTATGTACAAATGAAGTAAGCAAGCTAGCTATAGTTTGTTGAAAGTTTCGTTTCACAACAAACCCTTTTCAACAAACTGAAAAAACCCAAAAAGAAAGTTACAGGAAGGCAGGCGTCTTAGAGCTTATTTATTGCAAATATACCTACTTATATATGAAGTTGTGCTTTCTTTTTATTTTTTACTTTATTTTTTTTTACTCTCAATAAATGTACATACTGGAAATACATTATTATAGATAGTAGGTCTTTACAGATTGATTTAGATATAGGTACACGCTGCTCAAGAAATTGCGTGTATTGTAGTTGACAAAAAAATGTTTTGTAATATATGAACGTGACATAATAAAACAAGAAATAAAATACGCGCTGAGCATTCAATATGCTGTGATTGTAAGTACAGTTCATATACGTAGGTCGAGCACCATTCATGGATTGTATATGCATACTATGTAGTTCAAATCAAATGGGATTGATCAAAGTTCATGCACGGTATGTTACCGTGTATGTATCTTATATATACGTACATATCTGTACCATCTAGAACAGAAGTCTATGAAACTTGAAGAGAGATACCTGCAAGTCCCTCAATACATAATACTTTCACTCACGAAAGATGGGCGTATAAATATTAATACTCTGTTTGTCTCCTATTGTATACATTTGTGCATAAGGCTCAATCTATACTTCCTCACACATGCTGAATATGATAGAACTCGAGTTTCTTGTTTGGACTTAGAACGTCAACTTTTGATTTCAAGTTGTTAGAGTTTATGACCAGCACAATATGTGTTTTGTACACTGTAGTTTAACAATGTTGTTTTGCTTTTTTTCTTTTGTGGCTTATTTCTTATTTTCTTCTTCTTCTTTTCCCCATCTGCCCACATGCCACATACCAGCACATACGTACGGTCGGCTATAATTTTCTCCTTTGTCATTGAAATGTTGTGTACACAGAGATGTATACGGTAGAATAAAAACAGTCTAAGTTGATATATATACGATATATTGGATGTTCATCTGATGACATTTCTTTATTTCATTTTTCTCTATATTAACAGACGATGGTAATAAGAAGGCAGAGCGAGATTGGTAAAATGTCCACCGAAGTTCACTTGTGATCACAGGATTCTCATCTAGACCTACAAAGAGAGATGGAAAACCGTTCGAGTGTGGAAGTCGAGTTTTGTCTACACACACTGCTACTATACAAGATGTACAAAAAAATATGTGGAGCTGAAAAAAAGTTGAAAACAAAGTTGAAAAACTTAGTATTAAATTTGGTTGGACACAATGTACCTAGACTATACTATACAGATTACTATATAAATACAAATACATAGTTTGCTACTCATGGATACAAATGGAATTCAACTATTGAAAAGTATTGTCTTAATATTATCATGTAATTATTATGTGCATGGCTAAAATGCACTGTATAAACTGAGGATATAAATATATGTGTATGTATATATGTAAAACCACTATTTGCAGATTAAATGTGACTGTAATTACATGTACTGTGAGACAGGGTCTGGGGAACTATACCTGCGACAGACAACACAATAAAATATCTAATATCTAATAGTGAATAAATCTATTTAGCTTATCTTTTCTGCGCACTAACTATGGATAATTTTATACACACTTATAATAAAAATATATATTCATACTATATATGAAAACTTTACAAGCCTCTAATAATGTAAGGGAAATATTTAAGTTTAAATGCTAAAATTTGATGTGATATGATTTTTTCTTTGATTAAAGATATTGTGAAACACAAAAGGTTACTATAGGGTCCCATCATGGGACTCTCGTGTTCCATTTAGCAATCTATATGTACGTTATAATGCGCATTTTCGCATATACTCAGTAGCCCATTAAAAAATCCAAGTAGTAATTATAAACTGTACCATTGTTCTCCTATTTCTAAAATATATAATATAATCTATTATAAGATATTGTCTTTAAATCATCTTAGACATTATAGACACCTGACATAACTTGTTTATAAGTAGTTTGAAAAGTTTAAAGAAGAAGAGGAAAAAATATAAACAAACTATATATATAATATAATTTCCCTGATTTTTAAATGGGACACGACATATGGTGGAAACGGATACGCTTACAAAATTGACACCACAAACTACCAAGAATTACCGTACTTTATTAACTAAAATGAAGACAACTCGGGTAGTATAAGTTTGAATCTATACATATATATATATATTAAGCATGCATGAATACTATACAAGTATGTATGCAAGTGAATGTCTCTATGTTTTGTAACAGTATATTATAATGTATATAAATCTATTCACAAAAGAGAGAAATGATAAATATATATAAATTGTACGATAGTAGGATATTTTACGTATTATCCGTACAAGTGAGAATCTTCTAATTGATACTAAACTATAATATTGTTGTAAACTGAACATTGGTAATGAAGACAGATATATATATTAAGATGTGTATGATGTATAAGAATAAAAAAAATATTCAACAATTTAATTTCTTCTTTCTTTACATTTGTTATATTAAGAAAATGATTCAAAACTATATATATATGAAACTTTAAAAGTATTAAACATTAAATTTTAAATACTTTTGATCCATGAGAACGTGATAGAATTTGAAAATTTCAGAAACGGATATCTTGGCACCATTTAAGCATTTGACAAGGACTTCTTTAGATGCTCTCCCTTTTTGATAGCACATTAAAATTTCATCTTCATTACTTATGACGTAGGTGACCATAAATTTGAAACCTTGGTTTATTTGAGATGCTGATGGATCGACTATTACTTTATTTTCATCAACAACTAGAACGGTGACAGCCGCAATCATGTTTCTTAGAGAACAACTCCCATCCAGTAATGCAATATAGGCAGCGTTTATACTGGTCGATAGTAACTATATAAAACAACATTATAATGTATAAATTATGTATAAATACATAGTACACACTATTAATACCCAAAAGTTTTCTCGGCGTACAAAATCATCATTATTTTATATAAATTTTTAAATAACTTATATGGCCCCTTACACATCCATCATTTTCGCACTCTTGCAAGATTATATTGAAACCAGCAGTAGGGTCATCTTCCAAAAATAAAGTAGCTTCAAAAATTGATGATATCATATTCTCGAATGTACGTTCTTTTACAATGGAATCTACACAAAATGAAGAAATAATAATACATGGAGAATAATAAAACATACTAAAAAGTTTATAAATAATTTCACTTCCACTATACTATACTGAATATAGAAACAATGCAAGTATCGAAAGCATTCCATTTGTCTTTATCTTAAAGATAAAGTTCTCGACTAACATTCCAACAAGGAATGTGTATAAAAAGGTATAGTAGTGAATAAATTCAAGAACCCATAATAATTGAAATACCCAATAATCATAATAATATTATACCTAAACCAAGTTCTTGAAGAGCTTTCGAGGTCCCAGTCGTTTTAGGTCGATACAGTACATCCACAGCAGCTCTGTGAGGTAGTTCTTTTGACATTCTTATATCGCCAGGGCCATAAGCAGAGCCCACAACACAAGTATCCCCTGTTGAAACATTAATTGTATTTTTGATATTAAATCAAACTGATATAGCTTAAGTAGGTTCAAGATTGAATAAATAAGTACAGCTATAACTTTAAGTACATTATATACATTTAATTATTTACCTTGAAAGAGTTTTACGGAGCCGTGAGGATTATTTAGAAATTCAATTATTGCTTTCATTGGACGTACATAAGTGAATTGTGAAGTTATCTCATGTTGAACATTGTCTGTGAACCTATTTAAAAATCCAAAAAGGCTTCCATCTAAATTTCGGTAATCGGGCTCCTCTTCGACCATTTCCACTTCACCGGCTTCCCCACTCGCCATTGTTTAACAGGTAAATTATATATATTCGAAATACAAAATAGTCCAAAACAGATATCAGACTATCAGAAATATTACTAATGGTCAACTGTACACTTGATCTACAATTATATCCGTAGTTAAATAGTTGAAGAGATTATGAACTTTGAAATAAGCCTTCATTACTTCTGCTCCTGCTCTTCCTTTTTTTTTGTTTTTTTTTCCTGTTCAAATTTTGCGACCACATGGACTTCTGTATTTTTCAAATATGAGAGTGGCAAATTATATTCAGAACTTCTGATTCAGAAGGACTTTCTCTCGGAGAAGTCAATTTTTGTGTTTTTACGAAACACGATAGAATTTTATAACTTTTTACATATTTTACATATTTTTTAGATGTATTTTGAAGTGTCCATACTTCTCATTTATGGTGTTTTTCAAAGTTGAAATTTGTAAATTAGCTACACATTATGTCTTCCTATCGTATCACATTTATCCATTCCCTTGTAAAATACACAAGAAAGAATTCCAGCAATGAGAAAAAACGAGATAAGAGATAAGAACTTTGAGATTCTTGTGATTGAGCAATGTGTTTTTAATGAAAAGACAAAAGGTATAGACGTAGAGGGGTATAGCGTCCTGTTTTGAGGTAAGGCGTGCTAGTGGTGGTTTTTTAAGAGAATAATTGTTTATGTATATGTTTGATAGTTTTTGATTTCAATTCATAATTAAAGTTGAGGAACTCGTCAATCCGTTTCAAAGTATTATTTTATAATTTCTCTCCGTGTATGAAATTAGGATTCAAAGGGTTTGATTGATTTTTAATTCTGTATTTATTACTTTCTTTGTCATAATAAGGTATTCCCAATCTCTGTGATATTGAGTTTGAAATCCAGTGAAGACTTGAAGATGATGGCTTGCTCCAGTAGAAACACAAAATTAATGTGTCACCCTTTGCCGTCTGAAGTACGAGATTTACTTCGATCTCAAGTGGTTCTACATAATGTTGCAACATGCCTAGAAGAGCTTGTGAGTACAAGATTTTATTACATATTAGTTTTTCAATTCAATAATGCATGCCATGGTTTTTCATTTATTATCATACTTTTTACCAAAACTAATGAGTATATGTACAACAAAAACTGAAATTTGAAATTACATACACAATTGCGTACCATAATTAACATTTCGATATTGTTATATAAAGGTCCTCAATTCTATAGACGCACATGCCACCACAGTAAATGTCTCTATTAATATGGATACTTTCCGACTGAAAGTTGAAGATAATGGTGATGGTTTACCAAAGGAGGATCTTGAAGTTATTGGATCTCGGTAATTCGTAATAAATATTATTAAATATCTAATGTTTATTTCGTTTTCTACCAGTTAAAAATGATTACATAAAAGTTTCTTTTGTAAACATACGATAATGTAATAATGAATTATTTTTTCTGTTCATTTTTAGGAATATGACTAGTAAAATTCGAACTTTGGCCGATCTAGACTCATTAAATCAGTATGGATTCCGGGGGGAAGCACTTGCCAGTATTATTAAGGTCTCAGACATGGTGGAGATCCAGACAAAAGCAAAATTTCCAAATCACAAGGGGGACGGTGTGTACATCCGCAAGTTCAAAAATGGGAAACCTCATGAGGCTGTTAAGAAAACAACAGATAAGAACAAAAATAGCTTTTTTACAGTCTTCGTCCATGGTTTACTAGCAAGACTTCCAGTTCGGCAAAAAAGAATAGATAAAACATTGGAAATTGAAGAAATTACAAGAAGTCTTGAATTAATAAGTTTAATAAATCATCATGTGGCTATTAGCCTTCGAAATGATACAACTGCAGCTCTTATACTACGTCCAATATCATCTCGCTCAATTCAAGAGTCCTTCAAAGAGCTCACAAAACCAAAACGAGGAGGTATTGTTCATCAAAATCTGTTGGAATTAAATCATTCAGAAGATGTATTTTTCATCAAAGGATTCGTCAGCACAGAAGGACACGGAACGAAGAATTTACAATTTCTTTATGTAAACAAAAGATATGTTCCAAAATCCCAGGCACTTAAAATATTGAATAATCTTTTGGTTCCTACACTTGGTCTGACTCTTTCGGGTCGCTCATCCTCATCTAGTCAGGGACAGTCTCATAAAACGTCTCCAAGACCTGGGCCTTCAGAAAAATTTCCTGTGTTTGTCATCAATATTGAATGTCCCGTCAATGAGTGTGACTTGATTTATGGAACCAATAATAACAAAAGGGAAGCTAAATTTCGAAATTTTGAATTTGTGACCAAGGGGATTGAAGGATTTGTTGGGCTCTTGAAAACCACACTTGAGCGACAGAATAAAAGAAAAGTTGACAGCAAAAATACTCGGATGACACAGGGGCAATATGGAGAAGTTCTAGCTGCATCGAGACGGAAAGATTCCAACTCTAAAACAACTCTATCGAAAAATATGGAAAATTTTAAGAAAAGCATTGGGGAAGAAGTTACTGTTCAAGATATGAAGAGGGTGATCCATTCTCGAGTAGCCACCCGCGCTCCTCCGCTTGTTCGTATACGGGAGAGGAAATATACAGCTCCTAAAAGACATTTTGATAATACTGATGAAGAAGAAGATCCAAGTAGAAAACATCGGCGTCGTCATAGCAGTGCTTCTGAATTGGATAAATTTTCGCTTTTTTTTGGAGAGAATGATGATGATGTCAATGATAAAAGTCCCAAGTCCGTCTACTCGGTCGAGTCGCTATTGGAGTCGTTATCGGAAATTGATGGTGGTGCTGGACCAGTCACTCGAGGAAAGAAGGCTGAAAAAACTCGACCGAAACCTGTTTCCCATCAAGACACTGGGAGAAAAGTACATCTTCTCAAAAGACTCACGACAGTTTCCAAGCCTAAAGACCCTGCTGATATCATCACCAAAAAGAGAAAACGGCAAGAGCAGGAATTACATTTACCAAATTTTGGTGAGTAGGAATTATAACTTTAAAAATCAATATAGCATTTAGTTACCTATTTTTGTTTCTCCGTGTGAGTTTTTTTAAATCTAGAATTTAGGCATAAAAGTAGTAATAGTAAAGAATCATGTGTGTAAGTTTATGTTTTCCATAATAATGATAACTTATGATTTTTGTTTCATTCGTGTTTGCTTATTCACATGTATGAATTTCCTTTTGAATTCTTTTTATATATAGCCGTGGCATCCAAAAACAGAGCCAGTGATGTTCAAACTCGAAAGAAATCAAAGACGATTCAGCCAATCTTAGATAAAGTTACAAACTGGTCTAACAGGTTTTCATCGTCATCATCGTATCCGACCGCGAGTTCAACAATCAGCGCTCCGAATGGACATTCTGACGATGACAACGCATCAATAGTATCCCGCTGTCTGAGTAAACTCAGTGTCACTCCAAAATCAAAGACTCTTGCTTTTACTCCAAAACCAAGATTGTCCACTGGACTGAGTCCAATTCATTTTCCAGGCTCAGGACTGGCTGAAAGTATTTTGGAAGAAGATGAAGATGAAGATTTTATTTCTCATGAAAACCCGGAGCAAGATGGACAAATAAAACATGATGATAGTTTTAGTTCTTCGGTTGATGAAGAAATTTTACGCTTTCACAATTCAAGTTATTTCAACTTTAATTTACCAAATTATAGCGAACGAATTAAAAACGTTCTCAATTCTGCCGTGAAAGACAAATCAAAATTAGTGGCAGCAATAGGACATGATGTTGATCAACTCCCTCGCCCAAACTCTGAAGTTCAAATGCGTAAAAAGAAAACAGTGGGAGATGGAGGTGGGAGTACTCATTCAGATGAAACGAAAAGATATGGAAGGATTATGGGTTCTCATGAGCAAACAGAGAGACCAGATCATGTAAGAATGGAAAAACAACATACTGCTCCAGCTGCTGCTGCTGCTACAACTTCTCCTACTCCTGCTGCTTCTTTTCCTGCTACTACTGGATTCCGTCAGAATTTTCTCCGACGTGTGTTTCCTGGTACGGCAAATAAAATTTGGAATCCGTCAGTAGAAGATACTGCTGGTACTAGGATTCAACGGATGGGTAACATGGAACTGGTCAATAATGGAAACACACTTGTGGGGGAAGCTGTCAGAAAATCTCTTAAGGAACTTGAGGATAATGAGTTGATTTCAAATAAATGGAGAGACGAACGGGAACAACACGTGTGTACAAGGAAAATGGCAGTAACTGGACCATCTTCACAGTACTGGACCGAATGTTGTAATATACAAAGGAGGGATGTAGAATTACCAATAATGAGTTTAAACTCTCGAGAAGTCAACCTTACGTCTAGAAAAGCTGATAATATTCTAGCTTCCTTTCAAACTCATTCAAACATAACCAAAGAAGAACTTTCTGGAACGATGGTAATTGGGAACGTCGATAACAAATTCATTTCTGCAAAAATTACTCAGAGTCAACGTGGTGGAGGAGAAAAACAAATATTGGTAATATTTGACCAACATGCAGTCCATGAAAGAGTTCGTTTGGAAAACTTTATCAGTGGTAAGCACAAATTTGGAAAATATAATATTTACATTATTTATTTTAGCCTATGTTTTTACATATTCATGCATTAATATAATACAATTTAATATAGGTATAACTATTTGATTATTTTAATGTATGTATGATAAATCTAGAACTCCATGAAGAAATTAAACCTGGAATGAAAGTGATAAAATGTCAGGAAGTTAGTCCTGCCGTGCAAATCAATCATATGGATAGTGGAGATGTTCGACTTCTCAAAAGGTACCAAGAAGACTTTCTTGTAATTGGAATTCAACTAGCTGTTACGAGTGAAAACTCTGTCAAAATTTTAACTGTCCCATCATGCCTTGTGGAGAAAATTTACAAAGAGGTATACGTATAGATTCGCTTAAAAACAATAATAAATAATGTTTAATAATAAAAACGAAAGATTTTAAATAATGGGGATATTAATAAATTATTAATATGATATCATATTATACATTTACAATACCATTTTCATCTTGAGACATCCGTTTATTCAGAGGAACATGCGCGATTATATTTTTTATTTTAATCTCTAACTTTCTCCTTTTTTAAATTATAGCCGGTGCAGAAACGGGAAGAGGTGACTCAAAGATTACTTTCGGATTTACTACTCGAGCAAGTTAATCACATCACTGAAACTAAAGGGACGCTTCAAACTTTGCCAAGTGTGATTTTGAATATTTTGAAATCCAAGGCTTGTCATGGTAAGACCATTAATAATTTATCATAGAACATGATGTATTCGTATCAATAATTCCTGTGATAATTATTGAAAGGCTACGCATACGATCCTTTTTAAATTTAAAAATGATTGTATGTACGTGTCTATTCGCTTTATGATTATGTACAATATATATTAAATAATTTTTGTACTATATATAGGAGCTGTGAAATTTGGTGATCCATTATCACTTCAGATGTGTAAGCAGCTAATATATGATCTCTCGCTTTGTGCAACACCGTTTCAATGTGCTCATGGCCGCCCTGTATTGGCAACACTAATGACTCTCTAAATGAAGGTGGTACCTTATACCGTAATAATGATTAATATAAGTAATTCTAGAATCGTGAATAGTACATCAACAAAACATTATGATATTACTATGTACACTTAAGACTTATTTAGAGTTTAAAAAATAGAACAAAAAAATAGAATCATTATTGTTATTATCATCATCGTCATGATATTATTTCTTATTTTTACTTCTTTGATAATTATGAGAGGTAATTCAAGTTACTTTATAGACTTTCTCTCTCTAGTTTTTACATCATATTTACATCATGTTATCTAATTACTACGATTTCATGACATTGTTTTTGTTGTATTGTTATAATTTTTGTTGTAATATCCAAATTGGAAATTCCAATCCTGGTTTACCTACAGTTTACAGTAATAAATCAACATCAATTAATGATTTTCGTTTAAATCTTGACCATACGATGTTGTCGTGTGTGTAAATACATACGTACTTTTTTACTACAAAAAAAAGTTTCATAATCCATTCATTAAATATATTGAACGTAATATATTTTTATTTACAATGCTACTACTAAGTACATTCCATGTTGGAACCCTTGCCTTCTTTTTTTGAATTTAAGCTTCACTTAATTTTTGTTTTCCTTCTTTGGAAAAGCAGCTGTGTAGACGAACTCGGCACTCATCACCAGTCCTATTGCGATCATAACCTTTGTCGCGAAAAGGAAAACGTAATCCGTCATTCCTCCCTTGAGATGTACGGGAACATCATTCTTTATCTATTTCAATATAAAGAATAAATACGATGACGATGATGCTTTATTTAGTAAACTTGTTTCTTTTTCTACCATGTAAGTATAGTAGCATAGGGTATTATAGTGTTTAATACTTGAAATCTGGCATAGTTAGCATGTAGTTTGGAAACGTCGGGTTTCCCTTGCATTGATTGAAGAGGGACAGTTGTAGACAACTGTTTTCTTTGCATGACCAAAGCCCGGCCAACTCTGGAAGATTGGACTAGGATCTACATATATGCAAACATTTTGTTTTAGGTAAATAAAATTCAATAAAATATTCCATTAACTATATATACATAATATGTATTTAAATATTATATTATAATATTTAAATACATACAAGTTTGTAAATAAGTTCATACAATAATTAAGCACATAGTATTCATACCTGCTTGGTGCTCATCTTGAACCTTTATTTAACAATGAAAAACATGTAGGTACATTTCATTAAATATTACTAATGGAATGTTTAATGAGCCCTTGATTCATTGATTCATCATCATTGTAAAATATTATTTATTGCCAAAATTGTAACTTGCTCTTTATAGTAATAAAATAGTTTTTGTACTATATGCCTGTATTATTAATAGCTACAGATGATGTCCATAAATTAAATCATAGCAGTAACTGTCTTACCTCAATAAATGTTATCTCCGTGAAATGTGTAGACCAAAAACACAAGTCGTAATTTAGATTTTGTTGAAAGATAAATAAATAATTTTTTTTTTTTTTACACACGACTATTTTGAAAAAAAGTTTGTAATTCCTGCCATTTCTGTGTGCAACTGCAGAACGAGTTTTATAACTACATTCACGATCAGTTTTCCCTATTTTTCAGTGAAAAGCTGTAAAATTGAAAGTGTGAATACACAGTAATGATATATGCTCCAATTAATTAAATTTTTAATAAATATAACTATATAGTTCATTGTAAACGTATCTATTCCTAATACACATTGTTGCATTAATTTAATTTCCATTACATCTACTTACATAGTATTTATGCTTACCTACTCACTACTCAGATGATAATATATTTATTATTATAGAATTTTGTTGTTGTTACTATTTAATTGTCAAAAAAAAAACAAAAGCTTTGTATTGTTAATTTAAACATCATTATTATGTTTACAGCACATACATACTGCGGTTGGTTAATAAAATAAAATAAAAATTTCGGGTTATTATACATACACAATCATGTACATACTTACAACTTTCACCGACATGTGTACTTTCACTATATATCCCATAAAAAATGCTTCAAGTAACAATTAATAGGAATTTCCTAATGGGAAGGCATTCTATATTGAATTTCAATCAATGATAGATCAATTTAATTACAACAATAAGTATAAAGCATCGCCCCGTTGATTTTCTTTCCTGTGTATAAATATAGTGAAAATAAGATTGGTATTTCTATGAAAAGCTTTGAATTTGAATCAGTGTGAGGGAAGAAAATAAGTGGGCGAAAGTTTTCTACTCACACACGAGAGCAGCGAACACGGAGGGTCGCCGAGAATCTATATATATGTAGATATATATACTTCAAATTTTTCAGTTTTTACTTCTTTTATTCCCCTTCCATTTTTTTAGAGATTATAGTTTTATTACCAGTGTTTTTATTGATTTGTACTCAACTATACTTACATTTATACATTATGGTGATAGTATTATTGAGCTCTTCGATTTAGCTATTTTTGTTACACAATGCAGAAGAAAGTAAAAACAGAAATTACAGAGGACGGCGACTCCTCTGACTGTGGTGATGGTCATCCAGTAGATAAAAAAACAGGATTTCTTCCCGGTCGTAGTCATCAAAGCCTTAAAACAGCAAGTACTGCCAGTACGAGTATAGAATTGAATGATCCAAATGATCTATTCGATGCTCAAGAGCTTTTAAGTTTTGATTTAAAATTCTTGAGAAGATTCTGGAGGATTCAGGGATTGCTTTTTGTCAAATTTGGTTCGCTACCTTCTACCCTTTTCTATACTGTGGTTCTAGTCACTCTTTTAGGTATAATATAATACATCTTTTTTTATTATTACTAATTATGAATTATATAATTTGAAGTGCGTGCGTGTCCTATTCTTTCCGAGTCTACAATTTAAAATGATTTGCCTTTTTGTATTGTTTTTAATCTGTATATATATATAGAAGAGTATGTCGTCTATCAAGTAGGACTCGTTCCAAGCGAGTTTTACAAGGTTTTGGGAGAAAAGGACATTGACAAGTTTTGGAAAGTCACCCTCTCCTCTGTCGGAATCATTGTTGCCATCTCAGTTGTGAGTCTTTCAAAATTTACTTGTATATATATATATAGCCGACAGTACTCTCCATGTAAATATGTTAAATGTTCTATAAATAAGTATCTATTTTTCTCACATTCTTATATGTACATATGCACAGGTGAAGAGTATCAAGCAGTATCTGTTGAAGCTTCTCACTGTGACCTGGCGACAAATCCTCTGTAGAGCAATACACAATGCGTATTTTACGGATATAAGTTACTATCATCTTAATGTACTTGACAAAAAAATTGACAATCCGTAAGAATCTTTTTCACATAACTTATAGGTACACAATGTTTGTATGCCTCAAAATTGCCTCTGCATATTGTTGTATAAATACGTTCTGTTATTGTAATACAGAGACCAGAGAATGACTCAGGATGTGGACAAATTTACATCTACTTACTGTGAAATACTACCTCGATTAATCATTGCACCTGCAGTCTTAGGATATTATACATACAAAGGCTTTATTGGGTAAGTCTTGGAAAACATAAGTATATGTACATGTACAACAACAACACGTTTTCTTTCAGAAATTTGAATAGCAAACAATAAACAATGTACAAAATGAAGTGATGTATATCGTTGGTTTTCTTCTAAAATATATAGCACTGGGTGGCAAGGTCCTGTCGGGTGCTTTGGATTTTTTATAGTTGGAACAATTTTTAATAAACTACTGATGGGTCCAATTGTTAGTTTGGTAGCTGAACAAGAAAAGTGTGAAGGTGACTTTAGGTAATTTGCCTTTATATTTTAATGCCAGCCAATGTATTGTACTTACTATACTTAAGTAATTACAAATTACAAATACTATCTATATACATATACCCTAATATGACACTTTTATATTTTCCATATAGGTTCATTCATATGCAAATAAGGGTGAATTCCGAATCAATTGCATTCCATAATGCTCGTTCTGTGGAATGTGAGAAAGCTGATGATGCATTATTCAAATTAGCCAAAGCTCAACATAGACTGTACTTCCGTCAACTCTTCCTAAATATTTCAATCAATTTATTTGATTATTTGGGGAGTATTGTGAGCTATCTGATAATTGCTGTTCCAATTTTCTCGGGAGCGTATGATGGTTTCTCTCCACCTGATATTTCATCGTTAATTAGTAAAGTAAGAATCGCATGAAAAATCACATGATATGCACAAAATTAGTTTGCAGTTGCAGGCAATGTGTAATTGTCATTATTCTCATTATGTTTTGTTTAAATATAGAATGCCTTTATCTCCATGTATCTAATTTACCAATTTAGTCAGCTTGTGGACATTTCACTAAAGGTACGTACTTAATTGATTTCCGACTGTTAGCAGTTGTTTTTTCTTTGTTGATTTTCAAAATTGTCTTTATACTTTGAGTTTTTAGGTGACTGATGTTGCGGGTGTAACCCATCGTATAGCTCAACTTTTAGAAAGGATCAAATATCTTCAAGAGTATTGGCAACGAAAATTCCTTCCTCCTCGTCCACAGGATTCTGTACAAACTGCTAGTAGTCATTTGAGTAAATTTGAAGATTTAGTTCGTCAAAGAAAGAATAAAAGTCATTCGGAACAACAGACACCACCTGATCTCGTACCAGCTTGGATTTTGGATAATGTAACTTTTTCGGCTCCATTTCGTCAAAAATGTCTCATCAAAGGTACCGATAAAGAACCTTTTTTACTAATTGTTTTGGAATTCAACAGAAGATTTTTTCAAAACACTATACAAATCTCTTGTTTATTCTAGATTTGACAATGACAATTTCCGCTGGGCAATCATTGCTCATTGTGGGGAACTCAAGCTCCGGAAAGTCTAGTCTACTTAGAATACTAAGGGGTTTATGGCCATATTCAAATGGGCAGCTGTCAAGGCTTTATCCACCTGGATCTCAAGGTGTTTATTACGTTCCGCAGAAACCCTTCATGACGTTTGGTACACTTCGAGAGCAAGTATGCAATTAAGTTTGAAGTTCTCAATTCATTTCCTAAACTTATTTAACCACCATAATATGTATTACTGTACATATCATGGATGTACATTATTTCAGTGATGATGTATGTATATATACTTATATGATTTTTGTACTTCTAGTTGGCTTTCCCATGTAAACCTTATGATTCGCCAAATGAAGACGACCAAATAATTTACAAGTACTTTAAAATGCTCAAACTGAAGCCTTTATTAGAGAGAATTGGAGGCCTTGATGTTCCAGTTTCTTACAATTTGTAAGCAAAAATTAGAAGCAACAAAAAAGAAACTACTCAAATCAATTGGACTGTCTATATGCTTTTTCAATTTATTTACAGCTGTTCAATTATGTGTATTTAAATTTTTTTTATAGGTACGAAAGCTTGTCCCCCGGTGAAATCCAGCGTATTTATTTTATACGAGTATTTTTACATCGCCCTGTAATAACTGTGTTAGATGAAGCTACAAGTGCTTTACCCTTATCGATGGAAGACATTGTATACTCAGAATGTATTAGATTAGGAATTACTAGAATTAGTGTTGGACATCGTGACTCATTGAAAAAATACCATGACGTTTTATTGACATTAGATTTGACAGGAGGGTGGACATTAGAACCCCTTCCAAAAAACGAAATTAATGAGATACAGTAGTCATTAAAAATGCTTTCATATTAGTTTAGTTTTTAGTTATGGAACTATGACATGTAATTAAATTAATTGTGATAGATACGTATACAAAAACAAGAAAAAAATAAAGAAAATAAGAATTCTACATTTAAAAATGGATGCATTAATTGATTGTTGTTATTTCTTATTTTTCATTTATTTTCCTTTATATTACTCATTGTCAAAGTTTTGTCGAGCCAAATGAGGATTAAATTGTGTGTTGTATTTTTGTTTTCTTCCTATTACGGAGGTACTGACACCACCAGCACCGATATTTTCTGTAATTTTCTCAGTCTCTTCAATAGATTCTCCCCTAAGTTTGGCTAATACTTTTTCTGCTTTCCGACTCTCTTCTCTCTCTCTTTGCATTCTCTCCTGCCGAAGTTTTTTCAATCTCTCTTGTTTTTTTCGTTCTTCAGAATCGTCAGAATCGGATTCAGAGTAGGAGGAGGATGAACTCTCTTTTCTTTTACTACGATGCTTGTCTTTCTTATTCTTAGAACTGTGATGATGTTTACTCTTTTTATGTTTCTTTTCTTTCTTAGCTTTCTTGGATTTTTTAAGTTTTTTGGTTTGGATAGACTCTTTAGATACGGATGTTTCCACTGGGTAATGTCTTTTTGTTCCACTTATTGATACGGATTTTGCGAGATTTTCAGTTCTCCGTTGAACACCAGGAGTTTTTAAATACTTTCTTATATCTTTTAATGGATCATGAAAATCTTTAAATTTGACATCTTTCAATTTGCTCAAATCTTCGTCTTTCTTAACTGATTTAGAGTCCAAAGCAGTGTCACTCTGTATACTTTTACTGTCGTCCACCATTTTGGAACGATCAATTTTAGCATACCAAGGTCTTTCTTTTGTTTGTTCTAAACTATTTTGACCTAAGTAAGTTAAATAACCAATTTGTTTCTCATAATCTTCTTGCTCTTTCTTCTTCTCCTCGGCAAGTTCTTCATTACCCTTAAACTTTTGTTGGATTCCATCTTCGATGTCTTGAAAAAAATTTACATGACCATCTTTTTGAATAATGTCCCTTATTTCTTCGACTGGCAATTGCGGAACTGTGTCCTCCGCTACATGACCGAATCGTTCACCCGCCCTTTCCCTTAGAAAACTGGTCCGAGCTTCTTGAGCCTATATATATATATTATAAAAAACATGAATGAATATAATTGAAGCTAACATTTATTTTTTATTACAATGCGTTTTCTTTTTTTTCTTACAGCTAATTCAATTTTCCTCTGAATTTCTTTCTCTTCCGCAGCAGCTTGTGCCTCATCTTTGCGGACACGAGCAATATTCTTTTTGGTTCTGACATGCCAGCTGTAAATAAATGAGACATTAAAATGTGTTCAATCTGCGTACTTCAAAGTGAACAAAAGCAGTACAAAAGTAGAAAAATGTGTGTATACCTTATTGAGGCTTATTGTAATAGAATTATAGTGGGACTTACCTTTTGTGGTGTAAAATATTCATCTTTAGTATGGACTACGTAAATTGCTGTACAATTCACACACTTCGAAGAAGTGGAATGCAGACAAAATGTATGATTAAGTGCACATTTAACTAATCTTGTTCAACTTAAAATCTAATCTTTGCGTTTCATATTGCATTTGAATATTTCTTTTTGCCGGGAAAGCTTTTTGTCATTCTAGAATTTCTAATGCAAGAAGAGCATACTTTTGCACGGACTTAAATTATTATTAAGAACGAGTTTGGAGTTATATCAACAAACTTTCTTTTCTTGTTATTATTATTATCATTTTGATTTGAAAATTTTTAATCAGTCTTCAAGATTCTACTTAAATTGTGTGTTATGTAGACTTTGCAAAAATAGTTTTATATAATGGCTGAGTCTTCTAGCCAAACGAATAAGTTGATACTTCAGTTGTCTCGAGATTCACTCGAATGTATGATATGCTGTATCAAAGGTAAGCAAAATTAATAATACAATATGCAATACATCTAAATTTTCTCACCACATGGTCATAAATCATAAGTATGCGGATTTAGAAAAGGTGACAGAAGTATAGATTGTGTGTATTATTTATTCAACAAGCTTTTGGACTATCTATAGATCCATTGCCTCTGTCTTCGTCAGACGACCGTGTACACAAAAAATCATGAGACACGTTACTTAAATACATAGATTTATTTTTTATATTTTAGTTCGGCGGCATCAGCCCATCTGGTCATGCCAGATATGTTTCAACATATTCCATCTCCAGTGTATCAGTAAATGGGCCACGTCTTCAATTGATGGTACTTTATCTAATTGCTTTCGTTATGATGATCATAATATATGATGGGTGGTAGTGTTTCAACATTGACGTTGATCATTATTAATTTTAGCTGATGGATGGAGATGTCCAGGATGTCAGACATATAGCTCCGACGTTCCTAATACATATAGATGCTTCTGTGGGAAAACTAAGAATCCTTACTATCATAATAACAACCGGGTACGTGCAATTTTTTTTAAAGTTATTTATTTTACTGTAGTATTAGTTTAAAAAGTACAGATGTTACTAAAAAATTTCTTCTTCCAGTACGAAGTAACTTTACCCCATTCCTGCGGTCAAAATTGTGGAAGAAAAGGAAATGGTGGACCAGATTGTAATCATCGTTGTCAAAGTTTATGGTAAGAGAGCGATCTAAAAATTAATTGTGTAAATAACGTACCAAATCATTAAGATACTCATAGTCTCTTCTTTATGTGTTTTTTAGCCATCCAGGCAAATGTGACCCATGTGTCGCTCAAGTTTCAAGGTACGATTATAGATTACTATATACTTCTGTCGTTGTACTGTTTTTTATGTATTTAGAATCTAAATTTTAGATCGTAAATTTACTAGATTATAAAATGGATTTGCCTTCTATGTAATTTAGATTCTGTGGCTGTGGTCGACAAAGTTTCATGGTTGTTTGTAGCTCAAAGTCGGCTCTACATTGTGGTAGTACATGTTTCAAATTGTTGAATTGTGAGCTCCACTGCTGTGAGAAAAAATGTATGATTTTCAACTTTAAATTCAATATTTTGATTATACATAATAATACATATTATTAAAACAGTTTTATAAGATTTATAAAATTGTAAATAGTCGATATTGTAATAATTATTTTGATTCTTTGTATCCTTTTTAAATATGAATTTGTAGGTCATGAACAGGAATGCGAGCCGTGTGATACTTCTTTGAAACTAGGTAAGGAAATCTATGTTTATAGATATACGTCTTAGTAAACGAGCATTTTTCATTTTCAAAGTAATATATTTGCTGTATGTACATTACATTCGACTCACTAGTAAAAATCAACAACAAAAGTACTCAATTGTTTACTGTTCTTTGTCCGTACAGATTGTTATTGTGGAAAAAATTCAAAAGTGGAGTTATGCTCAGTTGAGACGAGGAATCAGAATAATTATAGTTGCGGTGGAAAATGTGACAGAGTTCTCACCTGTAACAATCACCGTTGTACAGATACTTGTCACCCTTTTTGCACACCTTGTAAATCGTCACCTTCCATGATATTAAGTTGCCCTTGTGGACAAACGGCAATTGATGACGCTTGTAAAATTAATGGAATCCCGCGACGAAAATCGTGTATAGATCCAATCCCAACTTGTGGGAAACCATGCTTGAAAATACTAAGTTGTGGCCCTCCTCATAAAAAGCACCAGTGTGGAAATTCGTGTCATCCAGCTCAATGTCCACCTTGTCCGTTGATTACTACAATCAAATGTAGATGCGGTAATAAGGAGAGTGATATTCCATGTAAAGAACTTGAAGGAATGGATGAAGTTTTATGTGGCAAGAAGTGCACGAAAGTAATTGAATATATCATTTCCGAATTTCCGAATTTCCTCAAGTTAAGTGACGAGTGTGAGAACTGTTTAAAACTATAGTCGTTTAATTTTCTATGTATTACAGAAAAGGAGCTGCGGAAAACACAAGTGCAATTCAAAGTGCTGTATTTTATATGGTAAAATTATACGAAATTTAAAAAAATTCTATTAGCTAGAGAAATATTTCTTTTCAAAATCATTTTAAATCAATTTTTTTGTTTTCTTTTAAACAGATCATATATGTCCTTTGGTTTGCGGCCGACCTCTTAATTGTGGGAACCACAACTGTGATAGACTTTGCCATGGCGGTCACTGCCCACCCTGTGGAGTTGCTAGTAAGTTTGATTCAATCTTTAATACAGTATTAAGCTAGTCAGGGTGAACATGGCTTTTTACACTTGTTGAACGTTTTTTAATGAATACGTTGACCTTCTTTAAATTAGGTTTTGAAGAATTGACATGTGAATGCGGAAATGCAGTAATATATCCACCAGTCATGTGTGGCACAAAAACACCGGAATGCACAAAGCCTTGTTCTAGGTGCGTTTTATTCTATTTGTCCATTGGAAAATGTTTTGAATGTGCTAAAAAAAATTAGCAATGTGCCATGTTAAATTAATTTGAAAAATAATAATCTAATTTAATTTAATTTATATCTCTCCATAGACAACATAATTGTGAACACCCTGTGCATCACACTTGTCACCAAGAGCCGGAATGCCCACCTTGTTTTGTATTGACATCCAAAGAATGCTACGGAAAACACATGGTAAAGACTTGTAATTTAATACTAATTAAATATTTTATTTTATTTATTTATGTAACTCTATACGACTGTACGCATTTGGGGAAAAAGTTTAAAACTGCAAAGTAATTTTTCAATATTATTTTGGAGCAGCGTCGACAGAATATTCCATGTCATGTGTCAGATATATCATGCGGATTACCTTGTATGAAGCTTCTAAGTTGTGGCCTACACAAGTGTCCAAAAAAATGTCACCCGGGTCAGTGCATGACAGGAAATGAAGTATGTAAACTTCCATGCCACGTGCTTCGTAAAAACTGTGGTCACATTTGTAATTCTGAATGTCATTCGGGCCCTTGTCCAGAGACGAAATGTAAAGAAATGGTAAAGAAATCCAAATTGTTATTCTTATTCATTGCTTGATATTTGTTTCCAAAATTACTCATGCATGTGTATACAAACTTAAATTGAGCTAATATCGTTATTTGGACAATTATATAGGCGGACATTGTTTGTATGTGTGGACGATTAAAGGATTCTATTGTATGCTGGTAAGCCAACTAATCCTAATAATTGAGTAGTGCACATGTTATAATCATATCAGTGATCTACGAAATATTTAATATTATAAAGTTTATAATATAAACATAAACTATGTACATTGACATTTTAAATTTACAGGAAACGAGAGGCTGAATATGAAAAACTGATGTTCCAAGCCTTGTCTCTGAAATTTGAACAAATGAAAACGGATAGCAAGGGGGAAGAATTAGATGAAGAACAGTTGAAAGCAGATTTAAAAGCGTCCAGGTCTAAATCTCAATTACTAAAATGCGATAAAGAATGTGCGCGACTTGAAAGGAATAAGAAACTTGCTGAGGCTCTTCAACTTGAGAATCCAGATGTAACGACACAATTGGGAGTTCCAAATTACTCTGACTACATAAAGAAGATGGCTCAAAAAAATCCTAGATTTGCTGAAATGGTCCACGAAAAGCTGACAGCTTTAGTAATGAAAGCCAAAGGGGTAATGCAAAATGATTTTACTTGAAGGCTATACTTATGATATATATAATATTACTAGCGCTTAAAACCCGCAATGCGGGTAAATTATTTGTCTGTCTGTTTGTTTGTTTGTGAGTCAAAAGATTGTTAGAGAATGATACATGTTAGAAAGTTTTTTCTGAGAGCCCAAG
>JAIUND010001826.1:0-29798 GCA_034699125.1 Gisinianus flammeolus | reverse complement strand
AAAATATAAGTTTTGTTCTATCTCATTCCTATCAAAAATGGTCCTTCAACTGTCATTGATATTTGAACAACCTCGTATAATTCCAGATTTTCTTTCTATATATCAGATTTGAGATTTGTCTCACTTTAGAACCGGCATTCTGAAATTTTTCTTGAATAGTCTCAAGTTCTTCCTCAAGTTCTTCCAGGGGTTTTGGAGAGCCTTCTGCAATGAATTTGTCTTTGTTTTCTAGTATTTTTTTATTTTCAGCTAGCTGTGATTTCTTGTTCGTGCGCTTCTCATCCAATTCATCAATGTTATCATTTAATTCTGTATCCATGTCGTTTTGAAATTTCTTTTGCACATTCCTAGCATCCTCAATTTCTTTGGCTTTTTGCTCATATTTTTCGGCTTTCTCGAGGTCATTCTCAGCAAATGCGTGCTCTGCCTTCAAAGTCAATTCCTTTGCCTTGTCTACCGCTTTTTTGTCATCGTCTTGAATTTCCTTTAGAAGTTTTTTCAATTCTCCTTCCCACTCCTCAATTTCATCATCAATATCGCTTATGTCACTTCTCAAGTTATCTATTGTCTTCTCAATCTCCGTGAGCAGATTGTTTATTTTTTTAATTTGTTCAGCTACCTGCGTGCAATGGAATAAAAGTTATATGTCCATTTATATAAAGATTTGAGCCTATAAGACTTGTGGACGATGGGGAAAGTACTACATATGAACAAGATCATAAAAATTTATTAATTATATTATTTATACTTCTATTCTTTTCTTATCCAGCCCTTCCGCAAGATATTTCGTCACCCTTTCATTTAAATCCTTGATGGCTTCTTTTTTTTCCTCTTTCTTCTCATACAGTTTTTTCTTGTTCTCGGTAACATTACGAAGGCGAATGTCCAGGTTTTTGGTCGCTTCAACGAGGGGAACAAATAGTGGATTTTCTACGTAGGAAACCTTCATTCAAATTATAAAGGAAACGAGTATTGACGAGAATTGACACACTGCTAAAATATCTGTATTTGTGATTATTACCTGCAAAGCAAACTAATGTAAGGATATATATATGTACTACCTACTTATTTATTTTTTCATTTGTATAATTACATTGACCATAACATGCACTTGTGTGCTATCATCTTCACTCCGACGAGTACTGAAAAAGATGATGATCTCCAAAGGAAAGGATTCACTATCGAATTGATGAGTTGACACCTCTCCAGGCAGTCGTCCACCACTCGTCACACCATCCTTGGCAAATAGAAATAGGACGTATTCAAAGAAACGGTTACTCACATCCCCCAATCCCGTCACATAAGTTGCTTCATGGAATGCCGTCTTCTTCAGTTTTAAATTCACTGAAAACAAAAGTGAAAAAACACACACACACAGACATTTGGAATTTGGAATTTGGAATATTTAAGTACAGATATATACACACAAATTACTAATTAAATGTCGTTTGTATTTATATTATTATATAAGATATATCGTATATTATTAAATATATGCAATGTGCATACATCATACATGCAGTCATTTCATAGCCACTCTCTCCAGTGAAACTGACACTTAAAACATAGTTTTTGAGTGGGGCTCGAGAGTAGACGAACAACGTCGGAGTTTCCTTGTCTCGTATGGCTGTTTTTGTATCGATATTGATCGGGGACAAATTCCCATTTGTTTTCGGTGAGCAGGATGGAAATTGATCTGGCCATTCCTTCCATTCTGTACAAACAATACAAAAAATTCCAAAATTAAACAACTCACATCCTTATTCTTGAATTTTAATGATAATAATAATACATAATTATTATTATTATTATTATGCAGTATTAAATAGATATATCGTAGATTCTTTTTGGTGTGAATTGGGAACCTGTAAATTTGGGATGGAAAATTGTAGTGGCGGAAGTTGTAGAAATAGTCGAACTATTTAATGTATCGTCTGCGTCATTCAGGTTTATTAAGGAGAAGCAGATGATGATGACAACTACAAATAGAATACAAAAAGTCAGTTTCATCTTAAATTGGAAATGTGTCACATCACATCACATCATCACACACACACACACACATAAATATGTACATGAATAAATAAACATAAGTAAATATTCACACGCTACATTTTCAGGGCAAACTTAGATATCATAGTTAGTTTTGTAACCATGGTTAGCGTGAGCGTAAATTTCCAGGTTAGATAAATAAGATGACGAGCATCCAAATTCCGAATTCCGAATTCCAAATTAAATGTCATCAACACAGTCAAAAGCAAAATAATTCACACACACACTCTGTGCACTGGGAATTTGATGGGGAACCTGTGATGAGGATGAGGATGATGATGGTCAACAAAAAACGTTACTATACAGATATAAGAACAGGAAGGAAGTAGATTTGACAAATGAATCATGACATTCGTATATAAATACAGAAGGTACGGTCCCAATCGGCCCTCACATCATGACAATACAATTTACGATTAGTCTGACATGTTTTCTGTGGCTCTCTCTTCACAGTCCCTTCCACTTCCGAATGCCAATGTCTGGGAAATCTCCTGCTGGTAATAGTAAACTCCCCACAGGACAATTAAAGAATACTGGTAAAAAGAAAACTAGTGGACCCACAGGAAATTCTGGCCCTGGTTCTGAACCAACGTCCACGGACCACCATTCAATAAATAATCCAAATAATCCGGATCCTCCTCCAGTTATCCTTATCCGAGCATATGGTCCCACTCGCCCCATTTATGGCACTCCACGACCAAGTGATAATGAATTTGTCCGGGAAGGATTTCGTCGTCGCTCCATCGGGCCGGCGGACTCGATTCAAGAAAATGAAAATTCCAAAGCGGCTCGTCGTGATCAAAATGCTCGAACGAGATAAATAAATACATAATACGATATATAGATAATGATAATAATACATATGACACAAATTATTATTATCCTCATCTTTTTCTCTTTGTTGACCTTTTTTCCACGGAGTTTAGAACTGAAATAAAATTAAACTGTGTGTGTTTTTTATTTACTTACCTATATATAACTGTATATGTTCTTTTTTTTTGATGGGGTCAGTAGAACAAGAACAAACAGTTGGTCCGACACTCTCATTTTCTATTTTTTTGTTTTTTTCCATCTTACACTTGAATGCAGTGACATCACATTATACCTACCGAAAAATCGGTCAAATATTCTAAATATGTACGTGAATGAATACAAGGCTATAGAAGGCCAAGGTTGGTCGGACGGAAACACCTGAAAGGTGTGGACATGAAATCGAAATCGGATGTGAAACCCACCTGGAATTTTGCTGCTCCACAAAAAATCCATACTAATCACTAGAATCTAGAATATAATGGCATTTCTCATATAAAAAGACTCTTCCCATCTTTTTCCCTTTCATTCTGAATCTGAATTCCGCATCAAAACGCTTCAATTTCTCTGTTAAATTTCAACTGCTGCATGTCAGTTGTCCATATATTCTTGGTGATAAATGAGAAAGATTTTGTTGTGCGCAAACATATAAAACAAAAGTGTTTTTTCATTATTGACATTATTGTATAAGATTTTAACTTTCTAAAGTGTATATTATATATATATAGAAAGTTAGGAAACGGGAGTACAAAATGACAATTAATTCAGCATGGATGACGAAGAAAGCATCAGAAAATCCGTGGAGTTCTCAGCCCATGCAACGACAACCAAATTGGCGTCCAATTCGGATGACAGGGCGACTCAAACTCCGACACAACAGCCTCACAAGTTTAAATGCTCAATTAAAGGAGTCCGATCCGGAATTGGAAGGAGAAGTAGACAATCCAACTTGTACCAAACAGTTTCATCAATATTGTGATTTCACCACAATGCATGGGATTCGGTATATTGCCGAGGAAAATCGGACCGTTGGAGAAAAGTACGATACGATACATACGATAATATTCATTTAGTGAATCAAATTTGTAATTTAATTCCCCAATTAAAACAAAAGTTGATTAATTAACTATAGATAATTGAATCATTCCACATATTTAGGATTTACTGGTCAATTTGGTGTTTTGGAATGATGTGTACGGCCATTTACATGATGAGTAAAATTTATCTTCGTTGGGAAGCGAGTCCAGTCATCACTTCTGTTTCCAATACAAACTACCCGGTGACGAACATCAATTTCCCCGCCGTCACCGTCTGCACTGTCAATAAAGCGGTGAACGAGAAAATGGTCATTCAAGCCTGCCGATACAAGTAATTTCTCTTCTCAAAATTTGACTTTCTTTTTCATTATGCCCACACACATAATGAAATCCCGCAGTTCCACAAACATCTAATAAGATAAAAAAAACAATTGTATTTCCATTTAATTTACCTGGTATTACATATTTATGAATGTAGTTTAACTCTGTCCCAAATTCGGACGATTATAAGTACTTTGGTGGACCCAGAAGCTCGAAATAATGACAATCTTCAAGCTCCAAATACAGAAGTCAATCCAAAACAGGCAATCAAATACCTTCGACTCGTCGCACCGAAATGTGATGATTATTTACTCACTTGTCGTTGGAATAGCGCAGGTATAAAATTATATATAATATATTATACAATCAATTTAAAAATACGAATTCAATATGAATTATTAATGTGAATATCCGAAATTTATATATATGTATATTTATTTATTTAGCGGTGAAATGTAAGAATCTATTTAAATTGACCCTGACGGACACTGGCTATTGCTGTAGTTTCAATTCCATCCCACAAAAATATCGGAAGTCTGACCCCAAAAATGATTTGGAAGTGTTGAAACAGGAGGAAGAATATGACTACCTTCAAAAAGCCGTGTGGGACTACACAGATCGATTCCGTGAGAAAAATGGGCCACCCGAAGAACATGAAGAACATTATGCATCCAATACGACGACGACGGACTCCTTCACTTGTGCTCGACTCTACGATGATGATCTCTTCCCTGGGATTTGTCGCTACATTCAAAAATGTCGGAATGACCCCATCAAATGTAAATTAAATCAACCCCTCCCCACCACCCCCACGCTGGGTCAAAATCTGATGGATGAATTTCCGTTGAAGGCAGCCGGGGCAGGGAGGAGTCGAGGGCTCACTCTCATGTTGGACACTCTCCGCTGTGACACCGTCCCCACCGACAGTTTTAAAGGACTCCGAGTTTTCGTTCATGATCCCGATGAATTCCCGGCTGTGGGAGAACGAGGTTTTATTGTCGGACCGGGTCTCGAGAATCAAGTATGTACAGGATAATCATAGTGATCATAATTAATATGTATTACAAAGTACAAATAGGGATTTTCTTGTATTAATTTCGTATACTTCTATCTATATCCATAGGTGACTGTGAGTGGGACGGATATTTACACAGAGGAAATCCTCAGGAATTTTTCTCCACCGAGACGCGGGTGTTATTTTAATGATGAATTCCCCCTCAAATACTATCACGAGTACAGTCGGAGCTCCTGTGTCATCGAATGCGAGAGCGAATTCATTAATCGAGAGTGTCAGTGCACTCCCTATTATGCGCCAGGTATATATCTACATAAATGAATACACATATTTTTTGCTGCTCACAATCAGTAATTTTGACCTTTTTCCGGGTGTATAAAGTTTAGTATACAAAATACAAATTCATTTGACAGGGAATTATTCAACTTGCTCCGTGGATAAAATCAATGGCTGTGTACGGAAAGCAGTGGGTATGCAAGTCCTAATTTTAATTTCACAATTAAACTTAAAGGAAGTAATAATGCTGAATGATGCTATAATTATCCACCTATTTTGACTCCAGATATTATCCAGAAAAAAAACAAGGCCGTCCGAAATTCCAAAGGTATTTGACTTTTGAATAAAAAAAGCGAGAATTTTAGACATTTAATTTCTTCCGAATTCCGATACGTGGAGATTTTTGCATTGATTGATTGGTGTTTTTTTATTGATAATGATTGATTGATTCAGGGGAGAAAATCAAGTTTCAATTTAAGAATCAGCAGTCATTGGAACAGAAAAGTTGTACAGAGTTTTGTCTTCCAGCTTGTAATGAGACTTCATATAATTATGTGGTGACCTGTGCGGATTTCCCGAATCAACCCGAACCGAATAAAACGAAAATGTTGAGAGAGGCCATTGCGGATAATCGACTCCAGCTGAATGACATCAATTACGTGAGGTAAATTCATGTGAAGAACAAGTGCAAATTTGTATAAGGCTTGATTAATCCGTGAAATTATTCATATCGTACAATAAGTAGTAAAAACTGTTAGCTATATTATTATCTATTTATTATGTAATACTTAATAATTAACTGTGTACATTTTTTTTTTCAGTGCGAGCATAAGCGTTCTCCGAATTTTCTTTCGTCAGAGCTCTGTGGTTCAATTCCAACGTGCTGAGAAGTTTGCTTGGGAGGATTTTGTGAGTAATTTGGGTGGTGTGATGGGACTTTGCCTCGGTTTCTCAATCCTGAGCATTGTGGAACTCCTCTATTTTTTTACTATCCGTCTTTTTATTGATATTAAACGGTATCGGGACTCTCATAGAACTACCAAGCAAATTGTAACAGGGAATTATAAATGAACAACAATAAAAATCGTGGAAACTCATACATATGAAAATTGCCTACACGTATACTTAAAATACTTATTTATAGGTATAGTCCATCAGTAGTCAATTGTCAATTCATTCATATGCACAACGCACAACAACGTCTCAACTTTTTCCCTTCCTTTTGTGGAAGTGCATATTAAAATAATAGCAAGAACAAAATGACAAATGACAACAACAAAATGGCGACTTTCATCGCATTCAATTGAGATTTTTTAAACAACGGTATGGTGACAATCTGACGACAATACAGGGAAATGACTGCTTAAGTACTTAAAATAATTTATTTATATTATATCAAGCAAAAAGTTTATATTATATCAAGCAAAAAGTTTATATTATATCATTTGCAGTCTTCAAACGACTGATTGTCACTTCTTGTCATCATCTTTGTTCAAGTTCGAGTTCAAGTCTGTTCTGAAAAACAGAGGTAAAACAAGAATTTTGCATTCATTTCATAATACATATTTTATGCATACATATATGGCTCCAATTAATTATTGAAACGCATTGTCAAAAAATAAATAATTGTGGATTTGTATTGTATTGAATTTAAGATATGGGAACTTTTCATATATGTTTTTGTCTTACTTTTTCTTGCCATAGCGGATATGGAAAAGGAGCAAGAGAATGCCCATGGCTAAGCAGAAAACACCCATACTGATATGAAAATAGCCCATAAATATATTCTTCCCCCCAATCACACTGTTGCTGGACAAAATGATGGACTTGGTCCCCTTAAATTGTTTTACTGGAAACGCTATATACGATATTAATTACAGTAAAACACGTTGTGCACAA
Organism: Gisinianus flammeolus; assembly: GCA_034699125.1. NCBI lineage: Eukaryota > Metazoa > Arthropoda > Collembola > Symphypleona > Katiannidae > Gisinianus > Gisinianus flammeolus. Next base: position 22,388 of record JAIUND010001826.1, on the reverse strand, counting down.
AGTGATTAATAGAATAGAATATAGACTTAAACATAATTAAGAAATACTTATATATACACAAATACATGATGATTGCGCGGTGATTAAACTTACAGTAATTGATTTTAAAATAATAATGTCCTTTGGGTAGACCAGTTTTGAGTTGTTCTGCAAAGGTTTTCCCAGTTGTCTTACTTTTGTCTGAACAAATGGCATTTTGAACATTCTTTTTACAGTCATAGGCATGATTCACATGACGATAGATTTTACGGAAAGCGGAGAAAGCTGCCGACCGCATCCACACGATCAAGTCCTCATTCTGTAAACCATTATTTTCGGGATTGTCCGGGTCCAATTCCCATAAGTTCTTTCCCCAACCTCAACACCAAGATACAATAATATTATATAATTATAATTAATAATTATAGTAATGATAATAATCGGATGATAGGCATCGGCATTGGCATTTGCATTTGCATTGGAGATTTTAGATTAAAATTAAAGTATGTACTTATATATACTTTGGGGTGTCACGAAAACTTTCCACGCTGAATGATTTGGATCTTTGGCAGCGTCTTTGAACCATGTAGGATTTCGAAATCCATATGATTTGTCGGATGCCCAAGCGTGACCTGTCCGTAAAACAGGGACTTCCTCACCATTTCCTGTGAACAGTTTGATGGTATCTGAGAACATGGAATTGGCCACCGCACCACAGGGGAAATACATTTTCTTTTTGGCTAAAATAAAAATGAAATCATATAATTTCATATGATGATTAATAAATCAATAAAATCATTATCATTAAAATGTGTGAACGCAAGTTCAAATCATATACATATTCATTCATTTGTTATCTTGTTTTTTTCTCCTGCATGCTTTGTCTGTAATTGACTATTGACAATTGACTATTAACTATTGACCTTTGTCCGCATATTTGTAGGGATGATGACAGTTACTACTTTCAGCCAAATCCACTGGTTTCTCAGGCGTCCCAACTTCTCCTTTGAGTTGATCAAAATCCCGGGACTCCAAATATCGTCTTTGATTTTGATAGAAATTTGTGAGAGCATAGTACATCATTACTTTCCCCTATGAGAATAATAATAATAAGTGAAAGTCAACTTTCTTTTTTCCAAGTCACATTCACTATTCACACATAGACCGTTCCTTTTATTGCACACACATAAATAGAGGTAAGTAGATACTTTTATATTCTATTGTTTTGTTTTGTAGGAACCTCAAAGTTACGTTTGACAGTGAAATTCTGTTGACATTCACATGTTTTCTTGGAGTCATTCCGATTAATAAAATCCGCGCATGTCTTCCTCTTATCAACATTGTCCTTTTCACTATTATTATTCCTATTCATTCCATTATTATTATTATTATTATTATTATTGGGGATGATGAGGATGGGGAGACAATCTGTGTAGTCCACTCTCACATCCTGAATACTATCTGATATTAATAATAGGCCGATTCCAAGTGGGATGAATATAATCCCGACGACAAATGCCGACGGCAGCACCGTTCCAGCTGTAATGTTCGAGTGCCAATTCGGTAGTGTTTGCTGTTTGAAAAATGTGTCTATACGAGAAATTTCGAAGGGGAAAACAGCAACAGCCAATTTAAACAAAAAAAACACATATAATATGGAATTGTATCTGTATATTTCAAATTTCAATCTACATTGTAGAGGAAGATTAAATAAATTGCCAAGTAATGTAATAATTTAGCCTGGATCGTAAATCGTAAACTTACTCACGGAGCGCGTAGGATTGGGATCTGGAGGACCATCCGCCATAATTTAGCTTCAATTTAAATATATATATATTTAACTTTGTCAAAGAAGCTCTGGAACCAAAAGAAACATGGAAAGGACAACGGAAACGACAATTATTAGATTTTTTTGTGTACTAGTATATAGAGACGAGAGAGTCGACATCGCATCGTCAGTGCCTTCACAGCCTTGCAATTTCTTCAACGTATTCGATCGTCGTCGTCGTGCAATATAGATTTAAGTACTCTTTTTTCTCTCTCTGTCCATTTTATTTATATCATATTTATGTATAGCTTAAATTTTGAGGAGCAATATTCCCCGTGACAATAATTTTATTACTATATATAAATACGATACGTTTTTGAGTAATCCAAATTTAGGGATTATTATTGGCTCATTGTTCAAGCAAATGGACAACTGTTAATGATGTTTGTATGGATGTGCAGCCGGATCATCGGCGGACTCGGGGATCTGTTGAATATCAACAATCATATTTGCATCATCTAATTCTTCCTCCTCCTTGCTCCACTGCTGAGTTTTTAATTTCCTCTTATCCCGATTATGTCTATATATAAATAAGTACCACGAAAAGAAAAAAAGCATACGGGAATTCAGGTTCACAGCTATATTATATATAAGATAGACATAGACATTCAACAACTGTGATTGTGATAGGTACTGTGCGAATGTGAATGTGAATAATCATCTGAGGTACTTATACTTATTTGTATCTGTATTTGCAGTCTCTTTCGTTTTCGTATACCTTGATTGATAGCAGTGAAGGCAGGCACAATGTGTATTCTTACATTCCAATTTATCATCATCATTATCCCCAAGTAAATAGAGAAAGGAAAATTTACAAATGGTACAGTATAGCGTGAATCCAATGGTAAACTATTTATACAACATAAAATATAACATATGTTACAACAAAATTTCTGTGAGTATATACGCACGTACGTGCGTGCGTAAGTATATTATACGTATAGTTATTTTGAATAGTGGGAATTACCATCGATCCCAAAATCTTATCTTTAGTAAATGGACAAACATTTAACATTTGGAAGCAGAGGCTGGGTTTGGGATCCGCGGTTGCATTTTTTCCATTCTATTTGGACACGAGATAAAAAATATCGTAACATTTAAACAGTTTATTAGTATGTAAATAGTAGTGAACGTGATGATAGATCATATACAGATAAATTAAATACCATAATAACTTTCCCATCTACGGCACACAAATGATGATCAAAGTACTTGCCAGTCTTCAACGTTCCAAATGAAATGACGAGATAGACGATACAAAATACAGCCACTCCACACTCAACAATCCAAAGGGCATTCGTCAGATATTTGAGCACTCCATGTCCAGCCACTTTAGAGATACATTTACACGAGCCATAGTGGAGCCATGTACAGAAAATGGAGTCCGTACAGGGACAAAGAAGGACAAACAGGGAAATGCTCACAATTGAAATGATGAGGAGAGGCAATTTGACAATGGGTAATTCTCCAGTGTCTCTCCATACATTCTGCCACTCTTTATACGCCTGTACTAAGTCCTCATAGTACTTGATTGTACAGCAATCTGATTTTTTGAATGGTGATGGTTGTGGGCGTGATCTTTTCCTTAGGTCACCTGTAACGATTTTCGGTGTCGGTGTCGATGTCGGTGTGGCAGGTGAATGTTCTATGCAACCAAATGTCTTGTTGTAGCTATTAATACCGAAATCTTTGTGCGTCACTTTTTTGTTCCATGTGTGGATCTCATCGATGGCATCGTGGACGCAGCATGTTGCTATTACTAGGATCGCCTACAAAAAAAAATCCAAGATTCATACATAATATTGATAATAAACATAAATTCTATATATTCATATATTATTATTTATTCGGGGATGTATCTGTATAGTTTTGAGATTTATTTTATGTATACCGCAGTCCCAAATTGTAGACTGAGTACAATTGCCGTCCGTTTTACAGCCATTTTGTGGTGTGGTGCGGATTACTGATAAATTTTGTCTTATTTCATTTATTGTTACTTTAGTCTACATTATTATATATTTAAATACCTAGAGCGAAACCTAAATTTCAATGACAAAAATATAGGAATTTAAATACCGATTTATTTACTTAAAAAATCTACCATTTCTACCAAGGCCGTGTGCCGAAGGTCTGAAAATTTTAAATGAAATTGTCATTCAACCTATTTAATTTAATTCAGTAAATAAATAAATAAATACACAAGTATGTAGTTGAAAAATATATGAGATTACGTTTTCTGTTTTATTATCCCTGTGCTCTTGTAATTGTTCATATTATTTTGCATAATATTTTGTTCATAAATACTTTGGGAATTTTGACTATACATGTGGTTTATTTTTTGAGAGATTTCCTTTGTTCATACTGAAGTTCCTCAAAGGATGAGACGGACTCCTCATCATCCTCATTCTCCTCCCCATTTCCAGAGTAGTTCACTCCTCTCACATTGTTTGTTGGACCACCATCCGAAGTCAAGCTGATCCGACGACGACGACTTCTACGTTTCCCACGTCTTCTACTTCCGGAACTTCTCATGTCCGTCGTCCCCGTCAAAGATCCTTGTTGTGAATCCTCTCCTCCTCCAAATCTCTCCTCTTTCAATTGTTTAAGCACATCCGGATGAATCCCATTCCCAGGAAGGAATGGACACATCCTCACATGATTTTCATTCACTGTGGAATTCCCTTCAGCATTCACAGACGTCTCCGTCGCTCGATGATAAAAGAAATTGAAATTGGAGACGATGACGGGGACGGGTAGGGCAATCGTGAGGACACCAGCCACCGCACACACGGAGCCCACCACTTTCCCAGCGATCGTCCTCGGGACCATGTCTATGTACATATTATGTCAAAATCAAAATCAAAAGTTCAAAGGTCAAAGGTTGAATTTCACAAACTTTGTTTGTTTTAGATTTGTATAGGGAACTCTATAATTAAAAGTATATTTTTATTGGGTAAATAAGTACATAAATAGTACAAATACCTCCGTATCCAACTGTGGTCATGGTGACGACGCCCCAGAAGAATGCATGGGGTATGGAAGGATACAGGGACTCCCCTTGACCTTCCTCTTGGAACTCTACAAAATAAATGGCACTCGAGAAAAGGATGACGCCAATCATGAGGAAGAAGATTAAAAGTCCAAGTTCATGGAGGGAGGCTTTCAATGTGAGACCCAAAATCCGGAGTCCATTTGAATGTCGTGACAATTTGAAAATCCGAAAGACACGAACGAGACGGATGACCCGGAGGACAGCCAAGTAGGTGGCTTGACTTGCCACTTGATTATTCTTCGTATTACTTGAGGACTTGTCCAATTGAGAGAATAATTGAACAAAATAAGGGAAAATGGCCACAAAGTCAATCACATTCATGGCATCCATGACGAATGCCAATTTTTTGGGAGAGGAAATGAGTCGGACGAGGAATTCGAGAGTGAACCAAGCGACACAGACGGTCTCCACCAGTTGAAAAACATCTGTCACTTCTAAATCGGTAATGTCCGGGTCTTCCAAAGCTTTCTCCGAGGGGAGAAAACGTGTTTTGACATAGTCAAACATGGGGAGAGTCTCCAGGCAAAATGAGGCAATGGAAATGACGATGGCTAGGATGGATGTGATGGCGACCACGGCGGACTGAGCTGAACTCTCGGAGTACTCAAAAAGTAACCAGATTTTCCTTTTAAATAAACATAAAGGGAGATCCTTTTCTTCCTCTTCAATCACTAAACCTTCTTGCTCACGAAGATCCGCTAGAGCTTCTTCACCCAAATCAAAAAATTCCAGTTCTGAGAGGAATGTCCCAACTTCCACATTTAGAGGACGACAAATCCGACCTCCACTTTGAAAATAGTAGAGAATCATTTCAAAACCAGCACGATTCCGTTCAAAATAATATGTTTGAGTGGATGGGTCAAAGAATGGGAGGCGTCGGGATGGATCACCTATGGAATTCACAGCATTTTTTATGTACACATTCATTACATAGGTATATATATTATTATATTTAAGATTCATAAAGAAAAAATCCTTCAAAACTTATATTTGTGTGATATAATCAAAAGTATATGCATGTTTTTTACCTAAAAGTGTTTTTGGGTATCTGGCAAGAGTTCGAAGTTGAGTCTCATATAGTCGGCCACTCACATTAAATTGGACTCGACTGCATCCATTATGATGATGTGGATGTCCACGGTATGAGCTTTTAAGGAAATTATATTTGTCCAAAAATAATTTCCGAGTACTCCGAGCTTTCCGTTTGGCTTCATGTTTTGCATTGATTTCGTTGAGAGTGAGGACTCTGGAGGATGGAGTCCATGACTGATATTTACCCCATTCAGTACGAAATGCTGGAAATCAACACACACCACACACATTTACAGAATATTTACATACTCAACCATTCATTATGATTATGACAGCAGTTATATAACTGAAAAAATGATTAAAGAAATGTGAAATGTGGGTGTAAGTAAATACCAGGAACAAGTAAAGCTTCAATAAAAAAGGACCAAATGCCAAATGGTGCCCATTTTACAGATTCTATGAGAGATTCAACTGCTGAACAAATCTTCTTGGACGCTGTCATCTCATCCCATTAAATGAAATTAAGTGACTTAATTCAAGTCTTGTCTTGTTTTTTTTGTTATTATATAATCACCTACTTTGAGTATAATAATAATTAATAATAATGTGCTTGACCGCAATTTAAATAAGTGTATATTATAATTGTCGCCTTTTTGAGCTGTATATAGTGCATTATGTAATAAGTTTGTAGTCAAATTGACTGCTTGGGGCTAGATGATTGGCCTGGGAACATTTTGAAAATTTTAATTGCAGATTGCAGTTGAGGAGACTATATTTGAGTGTACTTATCAAAAGTTAATTATACAAACCAACGCGATGTGCAGAGAGCTGAGAGAGAAATGTTTTTGATCGGCGTCAGAACTCGACAGTATTTTTTTACATTTTTTTTCGTCACGTGCTTCTCACGCAGGAGCGGTAAATAGCAAATCATAAAAAAATCTAGATTTTGTAGCGTAAAACGTAAAAACGTGTTTTTGTGTGAACCAAACGTTCGTCAAAAAAAGTTGATAATAAAAAAGTTAATTTTTGTTTTTCGAAGACAAGGCGAGTAATCGTAAGTATAACATTCATTTATTTAATTTATTATTTAGTGTCCTCATTTTAGATTATTTAAAATTAGATATACATTGTATTTAAGGTACTTCAAAAGTATATTCCATATTCTCCCGACTCGAAGTCGAAATACTCGAATATATGTAGGCTTTTTCCCTTTTTGGGTTTTAATGCCGCATCTTCGAGTTTGTATTATTGTTTTAATTAAAATAACCATGTATGTGTGAACTATTGAAGGAGGTGTCAGCCTTAAATCAATAAAAGCACTACTACTAGTGCAATATCTACATATATATCTCTACTTAAAAGTATATTTTTGCTGTAAATTTAAGATGTCTACATATTCGGGCAACTCGTCTGCAAAGGAGGAGAGACAAGGAGGCTCCTCGATTGCGGAATGGGCAATCCGACGTCAGAAAGAAATACCACAGCTGAATAATCCGGATATGTTGCTGGATCCTCGGGACTCGACCATGCTGAACGAGATGCACAGAGCCTTTGAAAAAGATCCCAAGTGAGTTTGTTTTATTATTATAATCCTCGCCATCGTGTATAATGAGGAATGTATAATATACATTCCTATTATGAATATCATATTATCATATTATTATTATGAATATTATACATATTGAGAATATAAAATAGAGGAGTTTATATAATAATTGTGTAACGTAACATATACTTATGTATTTTTTTATTTCATCATGCGTGTGTGTGTACAGACAGGAAATGTTTGAAAAGATCGAAGAAAATTTATACATTGAGAGGTTGGTAAAAAAATTGGTTCAGACTCCGTTCTCAATGTTGAAGGAAGAAATGAAAGAAAGAAATGAACGATGGTGGTCAGTAAATAAGACACCACTATTCCCTTTGTCCAGAAAGATCAAGAAAGACAAGGTCCCAGAAGGGGAAGCAGCATTAGTGGACGGTGCTAAAGATGATACAATTGGAGGAGAAGGCAAGAAGAAGACGAAGAAGGATGTTCAAAAATCGTTTTTTATTACAAAACACATTGCTGTTCATAGGAAGTACTTGATAATACATTTCAACTTTTATTTGAAGATCAAAGAATTCCATTACCCAGCCGAATTTTCTGTAGCTGAGTACTCAGTTCAGAATGGATTGGGAGACTGCATCTCTGGACTCATTGATATGGGTAAAAGAAAAAAATGATTATATATGCATAGATATTTATAATGTTTATATAAATATATTTATACATATTATTATACATATTTATTTATTTTGGTGACATTATTGTATTATTTTTCATAAGTAATATCTTATTATCATGCACACCTAACCTACCTGTATACTTAAAAAAGTAGAGTTGTAAATGTATTACATATTTATTGTATTACAATCATGTATTAGGCAAGGTCCCACTGGGCTTCGATTCGGATTGTCGTGAAAAACTTGGTGAAATTTGTCTTCCTTATCCAGGATACAATGAAAATTTTGATCCCGATGGAGATGCTTTACGTCGAATCGAAGAATTCTGTGTAAGTTAATAAATATTCCTTAAATTATAATTATTATACCTAATATAATAGCCAGTATAGGTGAGCACTACCTGTCAAAATGATTAAAACTTAACATTCCATCGTATTAAAAGTGTATAGTATACTTTTAACGTTTTCATGGGGCAATATTATTGTGATAATTTTTTTATTAGCACCCACATTTTGCTCCTGGAGAAACAATCTTGTTGTTTGCAATGAAGGAATATATTCCTATTGTTCAGGATGGTTTGGATTGGCTCTTGGAAGCTATTAAGGCAAAGGACGGTACGTATTGCATTAAATTGTATTCTGTATTTAATATTTAATATCAGAGTCTCGAATCTACTTACTGCTTTCAAAAGCAGCAAGCAGATTCGAGACTCTGCTTAATATCTATTTTACTTATACGTTTCTTGTATAAAAGGTAGAATAATAAAATTCTTAATGAAAAAATACCTATATACTTACGTTTTTTTCTTGATGTATATATATAGAAGCAAGTCCCAGTCGAGAGTTCAACTTTAAGATATTACCCTTCTCAGTATTGGTTCAAGTTTTGGGAAATGAATCCCAAGCACCAGAGTATCAGGAACCGAAAGCTTCTGAGCAGTTCTATATTGCTCACGAGTGTTTGTTGGATGTTTTTTTGCATCACAGTGTACATACGAATTTACCCTCATTGGGTTGTGGACACCATCAGAAGGTTTAATTTGATAACAATATGAACCAATATGATAATAAAATAAAATAAAATAAAATAAATAAATAAATGATTTATAGTTTTACTAACATTTTAATGATGATGATGATAATGAAAGTTTTATTATTATTTCATTATTATTAATTTTTAGATTGAAAATGAAGACGGAGTTGCTCATTGTCCTGAAAGTATGGTCAAGCGATGTGTGTTTAATGCATCTCAAGTTCTGGTGACACTCTATGGTATTGATCCTCTCCAGAACTATCACTACCCCTTACATGAGGTGAAGAAGTACCATCTCAGGAAGACGGTCATGGATGATGAAGGGATATCAAGATTTCCACGTCCAGTAGTCGAGTATTCCTCATCTGTAGCATCCGCTACTGATTGTGAAACGGATTCTTCCAACCCTCCAGGAAAGCGAGAAACATCTCTTGTGCCTCGAAGTGGACCAGCCTCATCGACTTCATCCTTACTCCGTGGCCACACTGAAAGAGAAACGGACTTGGTTATTGCAAAACCATGTTGGGATGTACCATCCATTCGGAATTATTTCAGAGTGAGTGTTAATAGTCAGAATTTTAACCTCCATTCTAAAATCCTATCCGCATCTGCAACTTCATCGCAAGTTAATGGTCAATTCACTGATGCTGAGAATACTGGAAGTGAAGTTGGATCCAGTTCCGCCTCGACTGGTACTGTGCCCAGAGCATCGTATCACCAAATACCCTTGAGAGAAGTGAGAAATATCGATGGAAAGATAAACCCTAGTTTGAGAAAAATGCACATGGGGAATCGAGGAGTAGTGAATGCATTTAAAACAACCAAAAATCCAGTATCCGTCAATTCTAATGACGATGGACCGTCTGCAACTGGTAGAGGTCATGGGACTAGATTCGCTGGTGGAGATTTCGGTTCTACTTTCATGGCTAGCTTTTACCAAAAAAGGGATGATGAAAATGGAAGAAACATCACGGTACGTCTCTACACGTATTATTTTATTTTTTTTAAATAAAATTTAATGAAATGTACATGAACAAAATTTTACTGAAAGCTTTTTCTTTTGCTTCCTGATTTATTGTTTTGCAAAATATCAAAATTATATGATTTTTTTTTATCAAACTTGTGTGTATATAGTCTAGTTCTTCCACTGCTGACGATAAGACTGAATTATTGAGTTCATCGTCGGATGATGATGATTATGCCGAGGACTTATCTTCCACCTGTCCATCGTCGATTAATTCCATGATGCACGCTGTGGATTTGAGTCACAGTGAAGATGAAGTTCAAGCTATTGATAGCATCAGTGACCCAGGTCGAAAACCCCCACAGGGACGTGGACGACGGACCACAGAATAAATGCAAGAAAACAACTTTCTTTTATACTTTCCCTATAAATCTAAATATGTTGTAAAACAACATTTTTTTCACTTTATTATTTATGTAATTCATCGTTCAGTTTATGATATACAAATTAACCAAACAAGAATTAATTATATTATATGCTATATCGTTCTGTGTATAAGGACTCTACAACGCTGATAATTCATTATCATTACATTTTATAGCCTATTTTGCTATCAAAATTCAGCATAATATGTAGACTAACTTGTCTATGTGTATTACGTGTGAGCATAATACGTTGTTTTTAGTTCTTATATATAGTAAACAGGTGATGGATCTAGCAAAATTTTCATTCTTTCTGACAGAGTGTGAATTATATATATATATATTACACTCAATTCAATTTATTGTTTAAATTTGACAAAATGTATATCGATTGAATTATTATAGATTTAGAAGTATTATACTGTAGACGCTCGTTTTTTATATTGTCTTTAAAATTAATATAATAATGAATTTGAGTATCCCTTAATTAACGGGTGTGGAGTGTATAGCTGATTTGTAATAAATAATAAATTGACCCTATATAGCTATGATGCCTATATATAGTTTGATTCTAGCTTCAGCTATATACCCAAATGCCAAAAGTCTTTACTACAGACTCTGTAGTATATGTCTTAATGAAGCAATAAAATCCCATAGCTGTATATCACGATGAATTTCTACACTATTTTTTCATGTGGAAAGCTGAATAAACGCAAATTTTTCTATCCATTATTTATTGTAGAAGTTCATATTACTTTATTATTAGCTTAGATTTATACATTTATAAATGCCATTAAATGCATATAAGTAAACAGTCATAGTCATACAAAATATTATACTATTACATTTGAAAACAATTCAAATAAACACAGGAAGAACGGAAATTCGTAACAATAAAAGTTGAATACGAAATACAGTTCTATCTGATAATAAATACATTAGATATAAATATATAGAATATGTATGTAAATTTATGTTCTTATTGTACAAAATTTATATACGTAGTCATATAATATGACTCATATTGAATATGCATATTGTAACAAAAATAATTTTGTGTATAAACTAGGAGTATTTATACAAAATAACAAGATCTTTTGTACATAACATATTATTGTACCTATATATACATATATATTCAAAATAAATGTACATATCACATCGCTCAAGGTTCATCATCCGAATTGGCAATCTTGAAGTTGGATCTTAATTCATAGAAAGAAATGACAAGGGATGGACATTTTTCATTGGTGATGGTAGAAGGAACAAGTTCCGCTTCATCTGTTCCTTTCCATTTAATCAAATGCATAAGCTGCCCGGCATCTCGGATGGCACCAACAACTCGTTCCGGTTCCAGACCACGATCAAAGCCCTTGAGTTTCTGGACATTCTCATCCAGAGCAGATGGGGATGACTTGTTCTTTTTCCCTCTTTTGGGTTCTACATGACCATTTCCCACATTATTTTGATTATCAGCTTCGTAGCTTCTCTTGACTTTCTCTGCCACTTCTGCTGCTTTCTTCAATTGCTGCTCCTTGTAGGTCCTTTCAAATTCTTCAATCAAATCGGGACATCCCAAATTATCTTCTGGTTCCCATGTGTTATCCAATGATGACCAGCCTTTCCATTTGAGAAAATAAAGTGTTTGTCCCTTGACAACCTTTTTATCAACAATATTTTCCACCACATATTGTTCCTCTCCTCCTTCGTCCTCGGATTCCTTTTTCTTTGGCATTTTTGTAGTCTACAACAAATGAAATGAAAATAATGAATAATCATAATAATATTTATAATTATTCCTTTCAAAAGATGACAAAACAAAATATGTATTCTAGACTCTACAATACTCTACATGCAACATTCTAACAAAACAATGAATAAAAAATAATCCAACTTTTCTTACCTTGTTTTTGGAGCGATGAAATTACTTTTATTAATGATAATGGTAAGTAGATCTTTTAGTTTTAAAGTTTTAATCAACTTTCAATTTTAAATTATTAAAGACGAAAGAAACAATTTGACTCGAGCGAGGGACAAATTTCCACTACCACAGCCAGTGATGTATAATACCCTTCAGCAATACTTTGGAATCGATACTGGTATTAGGTATTACGAAGAATTACCTAGAATTTTGGATATTAATATGTAGAAAAACATGGGTTATTTTATGCAAAAAATTAGAAGTCTGTAAAAAAAATTGCAAATATTTTTAATCAATTTTCAAAGTTTAGTTAAATTCAAACAAAATCAAAATATATGATTTATTACAAAATCATGAAGAAACGCCGTGGCGCCAAAAATGAAAACTCGAATGTCTCGACTTATAAAAAGTAGTCTTCGACGGGTTTTCTTATCTAGTTCCTCATATAGATATGTCGATGTGAATAGAAGAACGGGCCGAATACGACTATCTAGTTTAAAAGATATTTGGCTTTTCCTTTTGACCGCTTTGGTGCCAAGGCGTTTCTTTATGATTTTGTAATTCGATCACAAGAAAGAAATCGTCATATGGATTCTATTTTGTTTGAATTTAACTAATGTTTGTAAATTAATTAAAAATGTTTGCAATTTTTTTAAAAATTACTAACATTTTCTATAAAATAGCCCATGTTTTTGTGCATATTAATATGCAAAAAAGTAAAAAGTCGTATTCGACCCGTTCTTCCGTTCACAACTTCATATAGTATGGTATTGGAATGACCAAAAAGAATTACTAAGGAATTGGTATTACCAAAAGAATCGTTGCAAAAGTATCACCTAGAATTATCAAAAAGTGGAATTATACAACACTGACCACAGCCCTATCATAGTGAGGGAAATCTAGCGGCATAGAGCCATTGAGCCATGTGTTGTTCAATGTCCATGCGTAAGAGGGGACAGACCACACTTGCAGTTCCGCAAAATCTGATGAATGGATTGTGATATTGTGAAAACGAACGATTGTCCAATGGACAATGTCCATTGTCTAATTAATTTCAGTTGATATTTAACTTTTAGAAAAGAAATAAAAAAGCAGGCAAAAGGCAAGATTGAGGACCACCGTGAAAAAGTGTCTTATTCTTGGTTCTAGTGTTTCATAATTTTTAACAAGCATATTTTGTCCAATTGCTCATGATTCATGATTAAAAGAACTTTGAGGCCAGCACCGTTGCTGGAATAAGAAATATGGTTTTTAAACGATGACATTCCAGCACAATCTTTTGTGTTTAAATTGTACATATGTACATGTACGATATACATAAATTGATAAATATTGAGGATGCCTTCACTTGTTGAAAATAAATATTAGAATGTGAGTTGAAGATTATTATCATTTGTGTTAATAACATTGGTAAGTACTTTAGTTGCTGGGCTAATTCATGAAATCTGTATAGTTTTTACCGGTTGTCGGTTTGGTGGAGTGGGTTTGTTCACGTGTCCGAATTTGGATGAGACAAAGAAGTGGAGGAGGAGATCAAACAGGAAAACCTCAAACCCCAACTCTTGATACCTACTGAAAATCAACTGGACGATAAAAATCGAAATGAGAAGAGATTACGATAAAAGCCATCATTCATACCCTTTGAATTTAATTCTGCACTCTACATTATATTCAAAACCTTTTTAAAAAAATGCAATTGTTTTATTTAGGACAGTTGAAAATTGTATTTTAGATTCTACAGTCTATCTTATATATAGGTACTTCTGTGTGATTTTTGTAATTACTTATTCAATCCTCAATTTTATTTTGCTACATATTTCAAACTGGGAGTAAATGACTAAATTACGAATGAATCGACTCAAATCGTATTATGATTAAATCGTGAATATTAAAACACACTTAGCGTAATTTATTGACTCGAATGATTTATTGTTAGTCTCGCCTTTTGCAAACAAAATTTCTTTCTCTCACCATTTCATCATTTTTCATTTTGTCATCACACACATCAAGTCAACCAGTCATCATCAGTTCAATAGTTGATTCATTTGAAAATAGAAGAAAATGGAAAGTGTTGAAGATGAATTTGTGGAAGTAAAATCCAAAGGGAACTCGAAAGCGGAGGAGAAATTACTGGAAATTTTTAAATATCCGACGAGGACGGCATCCCTTTTGGGCTTTTTCCCATTCAAAATCCATAAAAATTCCCTCAGATTTCAACTGTTCAGTTTGAATGCAATTTGTACGTACATATTTCCTGGCATTGGTTTCCATGTGGGGTGGATTTTTTTGCCCGATTTCCCCATGCGGAAGCGAATTAGCATTGTGCCCCATGCGCAACAATGTTAAAGAAAAAGTGGCCGGGTGGTTTTATTTATCCCTGAATCCTGTTGATTTTTTGCAAATCATATGAAAGTTGTATGTTTAGCATAACATATCCAAAAATCAGAAATGCTGCCCTTCTAAAACATGAATAAACTGAAAACGGATTTTCACTCGTCGGCGAAGCGCACTAGCATTTACCGAATTCCCGTTGAAATACTCAGACGGCGTCCAAGCTTCTCATAAAAATCCAGTTGCATTACAAACTGATGATATATTTGTCCATGGTGAATATGCATAAAACGCTCATCCTTCAAATTAACGACTTTCTTAGTGACGAACCCACGTCCAGTCATAATCAACTACTAATTATTATTACAGTTTTTAAGGTATTTCATGGTATTGATTTTCTTGTGAGGTGGATTTTATTTGCTTGATTGAACGCTGACTAAAGAAAACCTCTTGATAGATATTTTCAACAATTGCACACTATTGAACGGAATCGTGGTTAGACCAAGATAGACAAAAATTGCTATGGTTTTGATTTTTTAAGCATCATAAATTTTACATGCGTAGAAGTATTCCCTATACTTTTATAGATATAGAGACTAATTACAAATTGTTCACAATTTGAAATGAGGATTATTTGCAAACTTTTATAGAAATTATATAGACTGATATTATTTACAATAAAAATAAAGTTCTTTTGCATCAATTTTAATGTAGTCTTTCAAGTCAAAGGGAATCTCGTATGTAATTCTGTAACCGTTTTGTCATGTCAATTTTTTTCATTACAGTCCCGACAAGAGAATATGAAGTGACCCTTCGACAGAACGAACTAGACTTGCAAAATGTGGAATTTGATGAAAATCCAACGTCTAAGTGAGTGAATTTCCAGATTATTCTCTCAATTGTATCTTAAATGACGCATTGAAAAATTAAATTCAAGTACTTTTTCTACATCTATATGTTTGAATATGTTTTGAAGTACTGGGGGGTCAGCTTTGGGATCTATACGAGGCTCCACATCGTCCATTGATTCATCCACACCAGATTTTTACAAAGCCGTTTCCGGGGGTCGTCAAACTGAAATCATAGTCAGTGATGACTACATGGAAATTCGTGATGTCCGGAAATCAAAAAATCCTACTGTCCCAGTCGAAGAAGATTTTGAGGCAGAAATTCGGAAATATTATCTAGAAAAAGTATATTTGTAGAGATTTTTTTGTTATTTTGTTCTTTGTTCGTTGAATCTCACTATCAAAAATGAAATGTGGTGCGTATCAATATCAATTTTTGTCATTTTTTTGGGGGGCGGCCAAAAGCACTTGGAAGACACGTTGGAGAAATATGAATTGAATGCAGCAACAACATGGAATGTTTCATATGGTGGGAAAATGTCACAAGTCTCATTTTCCGTCCCCACAAAGTTCTCTGAAATCATCATTACTCGACTTCATTCTGTTGGAGTTGGAGTATTCTACAATTCTTCCATCACGTACGTCACGGAAAAATCTTTACGTTACCTCTGATTGATTAAAGTAAGTAGATGAGCCTTATTTTGTTTGATATTCAAAAATTAGAGTATGTTCAGCAGATGTTTATTACGGTCCTGCTAAAGAACTTGAAAAGCCCAAGGAACTGGAGGGCCCAGAAGATGAACATAATACGGATGAGAAAAAAGTTGTTGTTGCTTCGGCTTGGTCTGACTTTGTCAAATCCATCAAATCAAGATTGACTGTCGCACAAGTTGTGTCTCAAGTTCAAGCTGGTAAATTCCTAAATTCAGTACATTCAGTAAATTCACCTTAATGACAAACATATTTAACCTTTTTTTTTAAAAAAATAATGTAAATAATATAAATTGCAACTCTCAACACGCAATATCTTGTTCTTGTAGGTGCAATCATCACTTTTGACTTCTTGATGCTAGTTTTTGTCGCAGCGTAAATTATTTTACTATATATACCAGTTTTTACGGTACATGAAGAGATTCATTGTGAAAAGCCTTATAATTAATAATTAACATGTTAAATTCAATTTGATAGGGCGATGGCTTGCCTCGGTTTACTGGAGAATAGCAGCGTCGTTTTAGTAGCGAGCATGTTAGTTTCTCCATTGATGGTACATATTTACTTAATTATTATTATTATTATTAGAAAAAACTCTTAAACTTTGCTCCTATATATATTCAAAATATTAAAATACTCAAAATTCGTTTTGATGACAGTGTACTCATTTTTTATTTTTTGTCAGGGTCCAATTATGGCCGTCACATTCGGGACTTTAGTGAGAGGTTTGACTCTTGAAATTCCCCACAATCTTTGGATTCGATTGAAATTTTGAATGACTTCTACATATGTACATAGTAAAAATATACTTACATGCCTTTTTGTATGTGTTTTTTAGATTGCAATCTCGTTCGGATCGGTTTGAAGAGTGAATTCATTGGTCTGTCCATGTGTTTATTTGTGGGTTTCATTTCTGGTATATGTTTGACTGCTCTGCCGGACGTGGGTCCATGGAAAGATGTGACTATTTGGCCAACAAATGAAATGTCAGGTCGAGGTCAAACACATGGACTGATGGTCGGAGCCATGATGGCCATTCCATCGGGTATTCAATCTTTTACTCTTTTAAAAAGAGTCTTTTACACTTCTTTGTATTGTATTTATGTCATTTTTTTATAGAAATTGTAATAGTAAATGACAAATGACATTGAATGAATGAATATTTGAATATACAGGCATTGGCGTTGCTCTTTCAATTCTGGCTGGTAATGCTGGATCACTTGTTGGTGTGGCGATTGCGGCGTCTCTCCTCCCTCCAGCAGTGAATTGTGGTGTATTCTGGGGAATGAGCCTCGTCATTTGGATCCAAGGTATTTTCCCCTTCCCCCACACAACACACACACTCATTTTGAGAAAGAGGAAAATTAATTTAGGATGTGTTATATATTTTTGTCTTTCTTGTGGTTATGATAATTGTTTCAAGCTGATCATATATATATTTTGAGTTGATAGAATCAAAGAAACGAAATGACTGGAGTCATACTTGTGAGGATCTCCTCTCCGCCAGCAACATGAGTGTACAGAGTACTCACTACAGAGACTACAAATGTAATTTTTGTAAGAATGCCGTGTGGGAGTATTTAATGTTGGGGGCAGTCAGTTTTGGATTGACTTGGATTAATATCCTTCTCATATTCCTGGTGGCGGTGGGGATTCTCAAACTGAAGGAAGTGGCTCCGTACACGACCAAAGCAAATCTTCGACGATTCTGGAAAGAAGACTTGGCCTTCACTCGACACTACAATGAGAAACATCATAATGAGGATATCAATGTTGGGATCATGGATGACATTAATAGTGCAGAGAATCCAGAGGCAGTCCGAGCCAAATTGGATCAGGATCAAACTTTTAAACAGATTAATCGACGATTGGGTGGTTCGACGGGTGCAACCATCCTCAACGATGTATTTACATAATAATAATAATAATAATGACATTACTATGTAGATATACTGCTCATGTAAATATTCTCATTCATATTGTTGTCAGTCAACAAAAGTTGTTGAGTGCCTACTTATATTCTATATATGAATAACTTGTATTTTTATTTTTATTTTCATTGCACAGTACAAGCATGGGATTAATAACGTGACGGGCTCGGAAATTCAATTACCAAGATTAAAGAAACGAGCGAGTATGATATCCCTTCAGAAATCAGTAAAGGAAAAGGGCTGGTTTTCATCATGGTTTGATAATAAATCTCCGGATCCTCCTCATCCTCACCACCCTCACCCTCACCCAAAGAGTCAAACATGAAATCTAATTATGACATTTCACATTTCATTTACGGAGAATAAAATTAGACAATTTAAGACGGATATTCTACACACCACAAATGCAAAGACCTCAGAGATAGTGTTTATTTGTCACATTTCATATTTTGTACTTATTTACTGATCTATAGTATTAAATACAGTTTTCTTGAGCACATTGACGTATTTTCATTCCAAACAAATTTAACAAAAAGTTCGAATGTACATATGTATAGATTTTAGATTTTTTATCAAATCTCCATCCATAGTTTTTAAATAATAATAATAATAATAATAATATATACAGTGTTATTCACGAGAAACTTTGCAACTTCTATGCTGGCAGGATAGAAAGGGCAAAGTTTCTCGTGAATAACACTGTATATATAATTTGACTCGATTGATATAACGGGGAAACCCGAAAAAATTAGTATAAATACACAGATATAGAAAAGTTGAAGAAACGAAGAATATAAAAATACTCTAGATGATATTTAACTATTTATTTAAGGACCAATTAGATAATTGAATTCTTTACATTTCTCCATATGTATTACAAGTCATATTGAATCACTAATCACTAATCAATTGTAGGAAGATGAATTAAGGTAAATACATAATTAAATAAATGGAACTGATGGGGAAATGATTTAGCTTCTCACATTATGTTTATTACGTAATATTATTACCGTAATATTATTAAAAATAATATTTAATGCGGTAATAATATAATATTATATTTGATATGAACCACGCAGCGTCCCCTCTTTTCAGTTCACAGTTCGTATAGTTTTTGACCACACACGAAAAAATTTCTGGCCGGCTTCATTTTCCACTGGACTTCGAAGCATTGTGGTCATCTCAAAACTATATTTACTATCTAAACAATTATTTCATCCCCCCTGAGGAAAGGAAGTATTTTCTAGTATATCTACCAACTATCTTCAGTTTCATCAGTTTGAGGTAAGAAATTGTATTTCATTTTATTCTGTACACTGTATTCTCGTTTTTTTTAATGTGCTACCTACTTTTTGCCTCGTGGTACTACAATGCTACATTGTATATAGTCAATAGTCACTAACAAGTTGATAGTATATATCAACAATAATATGCTAATTTAATACAGTAATAAATGACTGGTCATTTATTTAGCACATTTAGCAGTCAGCTCGTTAGAGCTATAATTTTTATGCCTATTATTTATTTACTAGCCAGTGATTTGTTTTTTTGTTGTTCTTTTGTTAATAGAGTTTGATATTTTTGATCAATACGGAAAGAGTGACAAGATGATGATGATGATGTCGACCAATTACTGGATTGTCGTGTTTATGGTGGGGTGTGCTGTATTTGGAAGCTCTGGAGCAATTGATAAAGCAGTAAACCCGCCTGTACAAATTCCTGAGCAAGTTCACCTTCCATTGAATGCAACTGACTCAAAGACCACGGAATTGATGAATACTTCATCTGCAAAAGATAATTTGACTAAAGGACACGTTCAATTTGACCATGACAAAGGAAACATGACTGGTATCTTTGTTCCAGATATACCTGGATCTGCATCGGATGTCTACTCCAAGTTGATGGGATTGTTCTTTGTTGTCCTTGCACATCCCCTAAACTACTTGATCAATTAAAAAACAAAAAAATCCATTCATATTATGTATTTTAGTATTTTTAGTATCATTTTCTTTATTTCTTTCTTTTTTAGCATTCACTATATCATTATTGTATTATACTCATGCACTATTCAGATTCAGTGCTTGTGAACCTTACTTTTTTTGATTACCTATATACCTATATCTTAAATTATACTTTATTTATTATTTTCCTTATTAGAAGCGAAATTCACTTTTTAGTCTTCAATATTCCATGAGTACTAATTTTCCTAAATACTAAATGACTTGATTTAATATGTATTTTTATGTATGAAAAATTTTCACATTTATTTTAGAGAGAAGCTTGCTTTCTTGAGTTGAGAATCTATATTTTTGATGAAGATGTTTTTGCTCAGTTGGTAAAATTACTTTAGTATTAACGTTTATAAGCTTCATATCGAATTTGTCTAGTGAGTGGATTTGTGTTTCTTTTATATTATTATTTACCACCCTCGAGAGTCGAAGAACTCGACTGCTTTAAAATCTGACACAATTATTTATTATTTTGATATGACATTAACTACCGTTTTGTAAAACTAATTGTTTTCGCTTAATCTCAATAAAAGTGCTGTAATTTGTTTCTTACATATTGATTCTATTCGATGAGGTTTACTCATTATAATTTAAATAAATATGTTAGTAAAATATGCCGCAATATTTAACTTGTGACTATTAAGTTAAGAGAGACGTGTGTGCTAAAGATTGACCATGAAATTTCTCGTAAACAGTGGCGGTTCCAGGGTAAGGCCAGGTAGGCCCAGGCCTACCTGTAATTTTGAAAGCTTACACTAGATAAAAAGGACTTTTCCCGGATCGTAACTAATCTTTCATTGAGTTTCCTTATATTCCGTGAAAAATTCCCTTGGTGAGAATGTTTTTTCAAAACATTTCTGAGTTTCTCGAAGACGTCCACGGTTGTGCATTCAATTGTGGGTCTGCCATTGAAATCATGTTGACCTTTGTGAATGAAAAGAATTATTTTGGGCCCTCCAAACAGCGGAAACGTGCCCTACATTTTTCATCCTACCACATTTCGCCCCTGAAATGACCAAAAGTACGCTACATGGTTTTTTTTTCTTCTACAACATTTTTTCTCTCAAGAAATTTGAACGGGCCTTACATTGCACGTGACAGCCAAAATGAATATGTATTAATTAAATGTTTAGCTTAAATGAGTGAGTTTACAAATACGGACCATGCAGAAAATCCAAATAGTTTGACAGGGAGTGGAAATTCATTATGCAAGATTTTAGCACAAATGCAAGGTAGAGATTTGCAGGGTATCAAGCAAATCTACCCGGTCCTTTTCAGCTATAACCTAAGAGCTTTGTTACATTGGATTCCAATGATTGGAATTTTAACATGCGTATCAATGTGAAGTGACAAGCGAGTTTGAGCAAGTGAAGAGCGAGAGCGAGCGGACAAGGAATTAACATGTGGAGCGCCATAAGCAACAATGTAATTCCCTTTCTTGTATAAATCTCTCCACTGTACCTTTCTTTCCCAACGGATTTCGCCCATTTTTTGCAAGCCATATAGGTAAATCAGATGTGGAAAACACAAACATGTGGAAAAATCCTAGAATTTTTTAACTTTTCAGCATTTGCGTAATGTTAATTAAACCAAACAATTTTCGGTTGGCGAGTTCCCAACTGCGAATTGGCCAGCAAATGTGGTGATACATTTACGGAATTTGTTATGAACGTAACTATGTTGACTTGAAAAATCTAATATGCTTCTGTGGTTGTTGTGAACCAACTCAAATATCTGTTGTATATAAGAAGGTCCCGAGAGGTCACGCGACGGGAAATGGGAAAACACTTGGCTTCTGAGTCAAATGACACTTGTTTCAATTTGATGGTGAGTGGACTCATCTGATGCAGAATTTTGATGCTCAATTTCGTATTTAATTTGTACTTTATGCTTGAACTTCATATAATAGGCTTTCCAAAAACTGTCACTATATAGATAAAAAGCTGAAAAAGGTAACTTACACTATAGATAAAACAGCATTTTAAATTTGGGCCTAGCTCGAAAATTGGTCTGGAACCGCCACTGCTCGTAAAGTCCTTTACAAACATGTATTTATTTTTTTAGTTTTCAACAAGAAAAGTTTCTTTACATAGGGAACATAC
>JAIUND010001825.1:0-29811 GCA_034699125.1 Gisinianus flammeolus | reverse complement strand
AGTATGTACGTAGTTTACGTTATCGTGCATACTTACTTTTCAAACGCTTCGCATTGGCTCGCTCGGAGTGTAAGACCTTGCTCACTGAGAGTTTTTTTCTCACTAATTCGATCTGTGCCATTTCCGCTTTCGACGACAGTAGATATTTTGAGTCTATATACTTGCGAACAAAAAAAAAAGATTACCTGTCTCCATTGATTTTCCTCTTGGTTCTTCGTGGTTCCTCATGACACTCATGAATGAGTATAAGTGTATAGGGTATAAAAAATGCACTAAACAAATATAATTTAGCCTTGATTCCTACCATTCACCTTTCCATCTTGTCAGACACACATTCAGTATTCAGAATTCGCCTGGTAAAATATCGCCATAGTCTTTTGAATTTTGAATTTTAGTGAATGTTCAATAGATCAAAAGTATCAACGGTATAAGAATAATAATAATAATTATTATTGTTATCATCATTATTCAGACAAATCCAGGAGCGGGGGCAAAAAGGATATACATTTTTTCCCCGAATATCAACGTCATTTTTTCCTTATTAATTTTGACAGGAATATTTATAATGTCAAAGGTTAATTGCATCTTCGTACACTTCATACATTTTACCAATTGAAGAAATCTCTGAGTTCATGTATGGAAGTATAGATATACAAAAGCAAAACTGGTAATTTGTAATACACAATCCATCAAGTGTCTATAATCTATATCGTACCTACATTTGTGTCTGTATCGTTTTTCTTATAGAAAAGAGAGACTCTTGTAGTAAAGTGAAAAGTGTATCTATATGTAATGTAGACGCGATTGAATGAACTTATTACTCTATAACATAATACTAAAGACTACATTATAGTTTGAGGGAATGTGAATTAGAGTAATAAAACTACTAAAAGTTCATTAGCTTCTCGACTCTCGACTGGAATGAAGCCATGAAGCATGTCATAAAAGTATAGAGCATACTTAAATCCTTAAATGTGTATACATATTATATATATATATATATATATATTATTATTATATATGTACAGTACACACACACAATGTATAAAATCGTGTACATAAATGCATTTGTGTACAAACTTGAATACATTTATAATGTACCTTTCATTCAGTACATGTTTCAAACAACTTTATTAGGCTAAAGACTTTTAAGTCAAATTGTCGTAGACTAGATGATTCTGTATATGTAGAATAATATGCATGTATGTATATAGGTATATAGATTCCACTCTGTTTTTGTATTATTATATTATTGTATAGCTCTGATAATCCCCGTGTCATCCTACATACATACTGTATACTTGATAGTAAGCGTCTCTCTCCGTCTCTCTCCGACTCTGTTGTCTCATTATCTGTATAGGTATAGGTACATCAATTTCATTCCATGTTTAAAAATCAGCGCAACAGGTTAGTGTCACATCAAGGACTAAAAAATATATATATCGAATATGCATGATATTACTTGGTTGTACAAGAAACCAGATGAACCACTACATATAATACTGAAACGAAGTAAGACGCATCTCAATTCAATATGAATTACTTTACTCTATACTGTAAAAAAACAAATATAAATGTGTGTATAAAGCTGATACAGATATAAAGCGATTAAGTAAATGTGTTTCCCCTCAATTGCCAATACCAATACATTCTACACACATGGCACGTTCAATGCTCGCTTAATTTGATTTGAAATTCCAACAACGATGTACACTTTCAATGTGTGTACGATAAATGTATATATATATATATATAAATATATATGTAGTGGAAACATCTCAATCTCTCATGCTCATATTTATATCCCAACAATTCCTGCAAATGTTAATGTTAATGTTCTAGTACAATCACAATCAACAATGGAACCGAAAGTTTGAAAAGGACACACACACAATACCGATAGTATATGAAATAATAGACTGTGTACATGTAATAAATAACAATAATAATAATAATTACTACTCATGTTTTCAATAATTATGATTACGCTTTACTCTTTAAATACATGTGTGGAGTATTTTTTATTATCATGATAAGTATTTCCAAATCCAAATGTATGGGGCTCAAAATCCGATTGAATTGTGTCCATTTTACTCAAAATTCCAAAGGGTTCTAAACAGATGTAATGAATGAACATTTAACGTTCGTACCCACAATGAATTTCCAGGGTACTTTTGAATTTGAGAATCATTTACATAATGATAAAATGAGCATGATTAAATGTCTGGTTTTCGTTCGTATAAGGTTAGAGGCTAAAAGTTTGAAGGAATAAATGCGAGGATAATAATGTTGGTGTGTCAGTAAGGCAGTAAGATTACACACATTTGATAGGGATCGAGGCAGCAGCAGCATTCTTTCACGGAGTTGTACGAACGAGAGAGAGAGAGAGAGAGAGAAAGAGAGAAAGAGAGAAAGAGAGAAAGAGAGAGAGAGAGAGGTTACTGGTTCCTGTTACTTTTGACTCGCACATAAAGTCGTAAATTGTGACTCAGTGAGTGAGTTGACGTAGTCTAAACTCTACTCTACTGACTGACTGACTTGAGTTTAGATTACATTGAAATTACATAGAAATTGTCAAGTTTCTTAGTTTTTGTTTGTAGTATACAGAACAGATAGAAGGAGAAGGAAATGCGAGAAACAAAAATCCTGGCTTTGAGCATTTACACACACGTTCATGCCATTCTTAATTCCATGAATTTTAAACGAACAGCCATGAACCCACAGCTTTTCTTTCTTCTTTTTTTTGAGTAGGCATAGATATTTATAATTATTATTTTTGTGTATGTGTATCTGTATTCCAATTTCCAATGCATTTTGAATTTGATGATGCTAAATACAAAAAAAAACTCATATAGGAAATCTGAAATCTGTATAGATAAAGAGAATACGAAGCCAACCTTCTGAACATGAATGAAGAATGAATTTGCACATGTTCCTAAATATGTTTTCATTTGCACCATTGAGATTTGAGATTTGAAAATTGAAAAGAGACGACTCGGATTCGGATTCAGAAAGCGGTTTTTTGATATTGTTCATAGCTCCACATTCTGTTGACTAGTATAAGTACAAAAGGAGAACGAGAATAAATATGTAGGGAATGGAAATACAGATTTATCAAGAAGAGACAGAGAGAGCGAGAGAGAGCGAGAGCAAGTGGAAGATATGGCGGAATGCCAACGAGAGATTCGGAAATTACGCACGGAATTCGTGTGCAGGATTTGATTCTCCATCCAGTAGTGTGTTGTGTATATAATATGATACATGTTGCGTAGGATAGAATTGAAACATGTGGCCGGGTTTTCACATCTCACTAATTTCACACTTCACTCACAAACATATGCAGAGCAACATATTTTTAACATTGGTTTCGGTTCGATTGTTTTTTGTTGTGGTGAGAGAGAGAGAGAGGAAGAGAGAGGAAGAGAAACTCAGACGACTTTGAAAGGAATATTTTTTTATATTCCAACTCTCTTTCTCGTTGCGGGTTTTTGTGATTGGAGAGAAACATCGTCAATGGAAATGTTCATATAAATTACCTCATTATCATGTAGATACCCACGTTCACGTTCGGTACTCTGCATTGCGCATTCAACTAACATTTAATCATAATGTATACAATATGTATCGTAATCATATATGGAAAATACAATACTCCCCGTCGTCAATAGTCGCATTAGTCGCCCCACTGTCTCAAATAATAAGTAAATATAATTACTCATATTTTGCAATGTTTAAATACCTGCTACCAAATAATATACATTTAAAACAGAAATTACAAAGCCAACTTCATGCTCGAGCATTGACTCTGATTTAAACATAAAGGATTCATGTGACCATGTTAATTCAAATGAAGATAGAATTGGAATTGGGATGTCCTTATCTGTCATAGATAAATATTTCTCTTTCTCTAGTATTTTCCCCCCTTTTAAACTTTATTAAGGACGTCCAAACTACACACATTCATATTCATATGCATCATATACGTTTTTTGGTCGAGATAAAAGAAGATTGTCGCGTTTTATTAGTTATTTATTACGGATGGCGGGGGGAGAGAGCGTATAGTACGATATGTATTGCATAATCTGTAATTTGAGTTTTTAGAGTATAGGATAAACGAGAAAAAGGATATAAGAATTAAAAGACTCTTAGTGCAAGATGAACCGTGTGTGTAAAAAAAGTAAAAACTGTAAACAGGCACTTGAACTTGACTTGACTGCGCCTTTGCATTCACGATTGCTTAATGAGGAAAATATACACCCATATGATACAATACATACATACATACATCCATACTTACTTACAATACATGTGCATGGGCATGCATTTTCACTTATTAAGTCTCTTGGCGTGAGCATTTTCAATAGGATAAAATGAACTTTTGTACTTTTGTACAGAGATTGACTGTACATGATATATCCATATCTGTAGGTACAATTTCTTTACGTATATGTCATTGTCGCTCGTTTGTTGGTTGGTTGGTTGGTTGGTTGTTGAGCAACAAATTCTTCGTAAATGGAGACGACACACTGCTATAGTTTCAATGTCAATGTCAGTGCATCCTTTTCTCATTCTCAATTTTTAAAAAACGTGCAAATGCTTTTCACCACCACCAGCCGCCAGCCAGTGTCAATCAGTCAGTCAGCCAGTAGTCTCTCGCATTGTTATAACTCTCGTTTGACTATATATTGATAGACAATCACCTACTCATAATAATGTAATAATTTAATAATGTATACACACATTGCACACACACACAGTAGTCGGACGGAGTCAGTCGGTGTGTGGGCACATTACATTACAAATATACAATCTTCATGCTCCTCGTAATCCGTAGACTGTCGAATAGGCCATGATCAAAGTACATATTCACATACTTGTGTCCTCACATACCAAAAAAAGATAAAGTGTGAGCTTAAGCATGAATAGGTATGTACCTACTCTACATGTGTGGTTCACTATATATGTGTTCACTATGTATGTGTAACGAGTGCTGTAGGGCAATGTTCCTGTAATTAACGTTACCCTTTGTCCCATTGTTATCACATCACACTTTGGAGGTACATACTTATAGTCAAATTATATTATGTTCTAATTCTAATTGATTTTTGAACATGTTTTTATGTTTTGTCGCCAGTCTACAGACGATACCTACAGCAGCTACCGTTCACGTCGACTACATAACACAACATATACATAATCAAAACCAAATGAAATGAGAAATATGAATGCTCCCCCTTTTCCATACTTAATATACGATATATATATACACACAATAAATGATTATCATATTTATTATTGTTATTGTAGACGACTGGAGACTTGTGAAGGATAAATATGTAGAATTAGAAATAGACCAAAGAAGAACCTTTAAGCTCTCTCTCATTCACTCTTCATTTTGTCATATCATTTGATATTTCGCAAAAGTGTATAAGTATGAGATTTGCTATTTGCTATTTGTACAAATTCTCTCTTTACCCGACCGTCACACTCCTCAAAAGCCTACATCATCAAAAAAATATATTATTCATTATTCTGTTGAAGCAATATGGAAAGATTCCACACATATAATCAGAATTATGTCAATTATGTGTGTGTGTGAGTGTGCAGTACTTAACATAGGATTTGGCACTGACATTGAATTTCTTCACATTTCTCTACATTCCACGCAACACGCAGAATATTTACAGACTCGGCAATATCTCTTTTTTTTTATGTATAAACATATATGTAGTTTAGTGGATCAGGAATTGTTTGTGTTTCAACGAGAGATTTCTTTGAGTCTTACGCAAAATGTATTTTTGACTATGGAAAATCTCAAGACTAAAAACATAACTAACGACAAAGACCAAAAACCAAAAACACTTGATACAGATTTTACAGCAAATTTTTCAACGTGAACGGAAAATTTCACAGAGTGAGAGAGAATTTGTAATCTGATGTAAATAATTCTTTCGAGTAGATAAATCTAAATCTAAAGTGGAAAATACTGTTGAACATGTAATGTATATGACTAATACAGTGACTAGACAGTGGCGAATTGTTTTTTTTTTGCTTTTCCAAAGAGAATGAGATTCAGTGTGAAAAAAATCATCATGTGTTTGTCTCTCTCTCTCTATCTCTCGCTCTCTCTCTCTCTCTCTCTCTCATGTGTAATCAAATTGTAAATTGTGAGTTTAAAATATCTACACGGGGTAATAAGTTTTAATAATCTATATATATAATATTACATATTTAGTGTGCAATGTATAAAATAGAGAGAGATAAGTCTCGTCCGATGTCTGTATATAACGCAAAAAAAAAGAGATACAAACGAAATGGAATCGATGGACGAACGCTCTTGAACTCGGATTGAGCAGTGAACTATTAGTGCGACTGACGAGAGCACACACACACACACACAATCATTATTCTCTGATAATGATAAATTCAAGTGTAACGTCGTGTGTTGTCATGAAATATCTGCACACACTCTCACTCACTCACTCACTCACTCGCTCACATAAAAAAACCATTATTCACATCAGTTTCTAGATTATCCTACACAAATCCTTCCCCTCTTTCACATATATTTCATTCCCCAATTTTTTCAACCGTTTTTTTCCACTCATGTCGCCGTATAGTGTATACTTTTATTTCTTTGATGTATATGCGCTTGAAATCTGTGGGAGAATGTCTGTACTGATATTCATGGGAGATTTTGAAATCACGTTTTTTATTTTTTAAATGTATTCTTCATATTTCATTTAGTATGTTGATAAAATGACGGGGAGTACCTGAGAGTAATTAAAACGACGAATGAATCCGATTCAATCATCAATCGTGTATAAATCGTAAAAGACATGATCATTTGCCATGAAAAGGGAAATCAAAATACAAAATTAAAAAGTATATACAGGAATTCCCAACTTTTACTCCAATGACTATAATATTCGTACGTGGAGAAATGAAAGTCGCTTTCGCAGTGTGAACATGAGCATTTGTTGTTAAAGAGGAAAATTATTCGTCTGTCACAAATTCTTGTTTGGCAGTTCAAAAAATCTATATCTATATCTATCAAATACAAATATGGACGGTGGAAATGCATACCAACTATAATTTTCACATTTAATGTGGACACACAACATGTGTAAAAACGTTTTGTAATGAAATGATGCTCCTGCATGGTTCTGAGGTGTCAACATCAAAACATCCGAGTGTCAATGAATTAATTGTCAATTGACAATTGTCAAACGACGATCCATGTTTTTCCATTCACACAATATTGAATATTTTGAGGCCATTGTCGTATTGAAATCAAAAGTATCAGGTTACAGTTCCGATATTCCACTGTGTGTTTCAGTTTTAATTTAGTAAAAGTGAACGCACATGTTGACGTCGGGGATACCTCGAGTATTCGAGTATTCGAGTATTAGCCCAATGAATTCTTTACTATTTACGATATATACAAAAAAAAAACCATATGACGTGGGAAACAATGAGATATTACATTATTATCATAAGCATGTTTTCTTAATTGTTCATTTCTCTCTCTCTCTCTCTCTTTCTATTTGTTTGTTTTGTTTTGTTTTGTTTTTCTCAAGCCACACGTTTTGTTACTGTTTGAATAGCCTCATACATACAAACATTTGTCTTTATATAATCAATTTACCTGTACTCACACAATCCACAACACAAAAACTTGACTTGAATACCTTAGAATATTCATTGAAATTCATATTCGTATGGTTGGCCAAAGACAAAATGACAACGTATAAAGTTCAACTTGCACAAAACTAAGGAAAGGACAAGGTCAAAAGTCGGGAAAAGTCATTGGTCATCATCTCATCATAAATAGAAGTACTCACCATGTGGAAATTGAATGAAGTTGTTATAAAGAGAAAAGTGGAAATAGAAAACTCAAACTAAAACTGGTATTCTAATAATTAGTAGTAGTAATAATAATAAAATAATAATAATAATTAATAGATAATAGAATTAGAATATAATGGTATTGATATATATGGGAATGTGAGATACATGAAAAAATGGTATGTACATATGGAGTGGGAAAAGGCAAATGACAACTGTGGCAATTACCGACAATGAAATCGATACCTACCTAAATATATGGTACACATATTGAAGAAAATAGCCATTATTAAAACAGTCCATTAGTTAATAATGTGTGCGTACGTACATACATACTCTCTCTCCCTCCATATATACGATACATACGATAGATATATAAATATATATATTATATAAAATTATTATGTTTATTAAAGGGAGCAAGTAAAAGTCAATGGGAAGCGACGTTGATGTTTCAGACTTTATTTATGTTCGTGTCACTGTACTCGTTGTACTTTTTTTTAAATGTTCGTCTTCGTCTTCGTCTTTTGGTCTGACAAAGTGACTGCTGTGTGAGTGTGAGTGAAGTTGCAACTTGAATAAGTTGTAATAGCTTCTCAAGTATCACTAGTCTAGTGCAGTGGTGTCTGTGTATATCTGTGTATATAGAGTGTGTAGACTGCAAATTCATAGATACACCAGCCGGATTTGTTTTTTTACTATTATTATTATTAATCTCCAATCCTCTCTCTCCGTCCCTCTCTCTCTCTCTCTCCTCTACCCTTTTCCACTCGGTCTTCTTTTACTCTGTGGTCTACCTTGAAAATACTTTAACTTTTAAGTTTAAGCCTCTCTCTCTCTCTCTCTCTCTTCTTTTTCTTCTTCTTCTTCGTCTTGGTCTTCTTTTTCGTCTTCTTGACTCACACTTACCGACGACGACCGATGGCAATTCAAATTCAAAGGGGCTAAATTATACAATAGACCAACCAACGAAAGGAAAGAACAAGAGTCTAGTAAACTATCAACTACCACCTACCTCCATGTCCTCTCATCGTCAGTTTTAAATTAGCTTTTGTCCTGGACCAAGCTCATTTTCCAACCCTTGTTTGTGCCTGCCTGCCTGCCTTCCCTAAACCTCCCTGTCTTTTTTTTCGTACCTTATTGAGCAAACAGTTTT
The DNA here is from genome assembly GCA_034699125.1 of Gisinianus flammeolus. NCBI lineage: Eukaryota > Metazoa > Arthropoda > Collembola > Symphypleona > Katiannidae > Gisinianus > Gisinianus flammeolus. The sequence goes on along the minus strand of JAIUND010001825.1, from coordinate 20,807 downwards.
TGCACAAGCCAGTTGAACTTTTCCTCGCCATCGTGTGCACATATACAAATAGACAGAGCATCAGCATGGCTGCTGGAATCACAACTGGCATCTTTATCCCCAATTTGTTTCACTTTCAGAAAAAGTACCGTCTCCACACATATATTTCGTTTTTTTCTATACCTATATTTTACCATTAAAATTTTACAAAAAATCTATACCTATATTTTACTCATTATTATTATCAAACGTTAGCATAAAATCAAACGTCAATTGTGTGTACTTACGTGTGTATAGCTATTCGTTACTAGAAAATTCAACAGTTTTTTTTACACACAATTCCGAGTTTATATTGAGAGAGCGCTCGCGCGCGCTTTTTGTGTGTGCGTGTGGAAATTCAGTGTATGTATTTGTAGTTCAGTGCTGAAAGTCTGAAAGAAAGCGTTTAAAAAATGTGTAATACAAATGAATTAAAATGGTAACTAACTATATATAAATTTTGTGTTTTTTTTATTCTGTTTGAAGGTGTGATCAGTTGAAAGATGTGGAAAATTCCTGTCATCTCACTTTCTCAAAGTTACGGACGATTCCAATTCCAGCAAATACTTTTGTCCTCACCGATATTTCGGGAGAAGTCAAACCTGGTGAAGTCCTCGCCGTTATGGGATCTACAGGCAAGTGCTATATTTATTAATTATTTACATATACATGTCTATATATATATATATATATATATATATTGCATTCATTATGGGATCCATCATGAACATGAACATGAACATGAACAAATCATTGAAATGGAAAGCGAGTGTTGGATTTCGATTTACCATATATACGATATATATATATATCTTTTCCTGAGAATTCCACGCAAGGAAATGAAAAGGATAATTATTATTGATAATAATAATGAATTGCGTCTCACACGTCTCACGTTTGAAGTGACAAGAATAAGTGACTAATGGGGATGATGGTGATGATGAGCTCTATAGAATTGTTTTCCATTACCAATCAAAATATACTCCATGTTGATCACAACAAATTTGAACGCTAGATACATTGTATCTCGGTTAAATCATTGCTATCGCTATTGATATATGACTCACTCCGAATTGAGAAACAAAAAAAAACATTTGCCTATCAAAATGAAACCAAGCGTTATGATATGGAATCCCTCCATTAAAAACGGGGGCTCACATTGACATTTCCAACGTTGGAAGGGAGGAAATGCGTGTAATTTAATTGCACAAATTTTGAATGAATGAAAAAGAAAATGATGTACGGTGACAGAGATAAAGTGATAAAGACAACGACAAAGATTTTACTTACTATAGTGTACAGTTAGTCGGAAATTATGGTCCACGCGTGCACAGGATATATTGAAAAACAGAAAAACAACGTTACGACGTTGAAAACAACAAAAGCATAAAAATAAACATGATAGAGATTTCTATACTATACCAACTTTTCTTTACTTCTTTATTTAACTTTCCTCTCTACTGTGACTGTGGCATTGACTATTTTTGATGTTTTTGTTTTTGTTTTTGTGAACGAGAGATGATGAGAAATGTACGATATATCTGCCAAGCACAGTTTTCAGTGCAAACGTTACACTTTACAGTTTGACTATATCTGTATATCTATCGTACATTTGAACTGTTCTGTTCGTTCTGTCGTTGAGATGTGTGTACATGTAATATATGGGATTGCTTTTATTATTATTATTATTATCATTATTATTATTATAGCCAGCACGAGTAGAGTATTTGTTAATGACATGTTATTGTACCCTCGTCTTTTCTTTTATACTCAACTCAATAATCAGAATATGGAATAGCGAGAAGCATCACATTTTCGTTTAGAGTTTCAAAAGAAAAAAAAACAAAAAAAAAAATCTATTAAATATTTTATGATCTGTTTTGCTGTGTTCTGTGTTCCTTCTACCCTTTTTACAGTTGGCTAAAAAATGGTAGCGATTATAGACTGGGCATACGGGCAACACCAAATTGCCAAAATCCATGTTCATTCAACAAACTGTCTCATTATTTACATATCCGAACTGTAGTTTTTTTTTTTCGTTTCTCTTTTGAATCCCGAATGTAGGCCAGAATTTTTCGATATCTGTGGTTCTGTGGAATCATTAAAATTTTATGGAAAAACCTCTGTTTTTTTATCCATCCAAATATATATTTGTATTTATTTTGTGTGAGCTCCCAAGGAAGATGAAAATCTATACAAGTATAAACTGTTGGCTTGATCGTATCCGATAACCATTAAATATTTCTCATGTATACGGATGATGATGATGATGAACTCCAACATCCGAGCGGGATTTCTACCATTGAGAGGGAAAATAGTTGTAGAATTAGTCTAATCATCGTACGTTCTGGAATTTAAACGGAATGGAGTTAGACGTTTTGTCTGTGAATCTGAAATAATCATCCACAAATGTAGTTATATATGTATAAATACCTATAGCGAATGAAATTCAATTCAAATGATGATTGGAAAGAGCAGCGAATGAAGAATGAATAATTCTTTCAACTACATAAATAATAATAATAATAAATATGAAAGATGTACCTACTCTGACGTCACACAAAATGTCGTCTATATAGTATTTTCTTGCGTTCAAGCGTACACATTTACATTTACAGATACAAATACGCGTGTGCACATTTTCATACATTCAACGAGAATTGCTATATCTGTGTAGACAAATTTATATAGAGGTATATTTTAATATAAGAAATGAAATGGGAAGAAAAGCCATTACATTTGCATGTAATGACGACAAGTTTGTGACTTCATATTGACAATGTCCCTGGAATTTTTCAAAACTCACTTTTTCCCTTGGCTAACAAAAAAAACAACAACCTGTGTGGATCAAAGGGAGAGATACAGACTAATACAGACAGACATATCTAAGTATATGTATGTGTTTGAGTGTGAATATGAATGCAAACAACAATTCTCAGAATTTTTCAAAGATATATAATATACAAAATACTGGTCTTGTGGTGGTCATACTCGGAATATAAAAAATAAAAAATATGAATAAAATATGGTGATTAGAGCTGTGGGTCGAAACTTGAGATTGAAGGGTAAAAAAGTCATCCCTCATGTCTTTTTTGGATGCACAATGTGCATTGCACATCCAATTATGTATTTTGTTGTTGTGATTTATAATGGAAAACATGATGATGATGCGTGATTTAATTTCAATGTATATTTTTTGATTTGTATAAAAAATAATTTGTTATAATTTTGAATGAAATGTCTCCAGGTTGTGGAAAGACGAGTTTGTTAAATTCCCTCTCAGGACGTCTTCGCCTGGAATCCGGAAATATCCGACTGAATGGAGAAAATTTGTGCAAACGACTTCGTCGAACTAAAATTGGTTACGTTCTCCAACACGACGTCTTCTTTGCCGATCTCACCTTAAAACAAACTTTAGAGGTAATATAAATCATAATTTTAATTATTACAACGAATGTGTCCATATATTTTACGAGCAGAATCAAAAAAAAAAAAAACAATGGACAAATGCACAAATGACTTGAAAAAAAAAACTTTCAAAACTGACAGTACAGCTGTACGCAGTGCATATAAAAGTTCAAAATACCTACACAAAAGTGTGAGTATACATATATATTGTAGATGTAAGAGAAAGGAAAGGAAATGTGGATTTCATATCAAAATGAAGAGAAAAATAATTGTCACTTATATACTTTAGTGCGTATGGTTATGGTTTGGATTTTGGACTTTGAAGACATCATTTGATCCCATCGCATGTGTGTGTGTGTGTGTGTTTGTGTGTGTATTCTGTAATTTAACCAAAAGGAACGCCTTTTTTTCGTCGAGAGAGTAATAAACTTAAAAGAAAGTAAACAGATCTCTATGTGTATATGTACAATAGTACAATGTACAATGTAAATGATATGATATGATATGAAATCATAATAGAAACACTCACACACACACACACACATATATAACACAGGCGTGAAAAACATTTTTTTATGCACTATTATTATCATAAGAAAAAAATATATAAAAAAGACAACAGGAACAGGAGCTAGACAGGCGTTTACATGATTATTAACTATGAACTGTACAGATACACTGTAGAGTATGTTGAGAAAGAGCAGACGGAATGGCATGAAAAAAAATATAGATAATCTGTTACTTACAGATATGTTATGAACCATATGAATTGAAAATGTGTACAAGTTAGAACAACTCCTATAAACAATCATATCCTTCTTCTTCTTTTTTTTCGTTATTTATTACTTGTCAAACGTGAGTGTGTGTATTATTCATGCATGTACATACATACATTCGTCTATATACGATAGAATACGATCGATGTATGTAGGCTAGGAAGCAATAGAAACAAAACTGGATTTACAGCATCCACTCACTCACTCACTCAGTCTCTCTTCCTTCCTGTTCACAAGATTTGTATTTATGCTTTCACGTAATATCAATACAATCAGCGTACACACACACACTATATGTATGTACAGAGTACAAAGGTGTATATAGGCGAGGAATCACAAAAGTCTGTCTACACATCTGCCATCAATTTATCTGTATTTGTATTTGTATTTGTATTCGTTTAGTCACACACTTTTTTTGTGAGCCGTGGAAAAATGCGAAAAAGATTTTGTTCAAGGAATTTGGTAGAAAATGTTTGTTTATATAGATCTGCATGTAGAAATTGTAGATGGATGAAAAATGATGGGATTATGTGACGAGGTATTATAGGAAAAGAAGTGAGGAAGGATGAATGAAATGTGAATAAATTATCGGGATGTGTGTGGTATAATATAAAAATGTGAGATTTAATGGAATAAAACTACAATGATTATCTTCTTGTTGATTTGTATGCAGTACACAGCCCTTTTGAGACTTCCCGATCGAAAATTCACACGAGCAGAAAAGTTGGAGAAAGTCGAAGAGATTATTGACATTCTTGATTTGCGACGATGTCAAGACACAAGTAAGTGACAATTAACCAAGTCGTTCTTCGTCTTTTCTCTCTCTCTCTCTCTCTCTCTCTCTCTCTAAAATACCAACTACGATTTTGCATACACATTCAATTCAATTATTTTCTGTTCCGCATTAAAAAGAAAAAAATTTGCGAATGGAAATCCATTACAGACTGCACGTGCAAAATTGAGTAGCCATTTCTCAATTGAGCTGCGAATGAATTGAAGAATTGTTTCTCTGTGTTTGTTCAAATTTTGGGAGCTTTGGGAGTTTTACCCAGAGCCATGGCGGCTTGAGTGATTTCTCTAGATCAAATTTTCTTTTCCCTTTCCGTCACAAAAAAGTACCTCGTCCAAATTGACGTGAAACAAATATATTATAATAAATAATAAATAGGTACTTTCGCAATCATACTCGGAGTATACGCGCAATGCGAAATTTTTGCAGTCTAGTCAATTCACCAACGTCATTAAACTAAAGAAATATGGTTTAATTTTGTAATTACATTTCTCTTTCTTTCTCTTTCCCTCCTTCTGTCTCTCTAGTTTTTAGTCTGTATTCTGTATATATTGTGCAATGACTCTCAAATTTTGAGATACATCAGCCCACAAATTTTCTCACAATATGAGACATGTTGAGAAATATCAGTTTATGTCCTGAGTATTATAAGTAAGTACACACAAGAAAAATGCGTAGTACAGATATTTATGTGTTTATCTGCGGACATGTGTGTGATTTATTGTTTCATCTGGCATCATCTGGCTTTGTCTTCCAACTTGTCAAGAGTTTTTTGACTACAATATTTTTCCCTATACATATTCTATATACACAGATTCACATCCACCACACAAGTAAATCATAAATGAAATTAAAAACCCTGTGGAAATTAATGTTGTGCAGCTACAAATATGAGAGGAGTCCACATTATTACAATTTACATTCTGCATTACTCATGTGAGGATGAGGAATCAGACTCAGAATCAGAATCAGATTCAGGGAAGGAAGAGTTGGGTTTATAGAAATGTATTGAATTGGAATTCACACAAACTACTTTGATATCAGCTATTTAAATATTTGGAACCTCGAGTGTAGCAGTAGAACAGAACATACAAGGATTTTCAATTATGTACAAATACCTCATAATTATACTTTCATATCGTATATGTGTACAGATATATATTTAACCTCACAACTTCTCTATATCTCTACTCTACATGTACACATTTTATTATATATATATATATATATATATCGTATTTCTCTGCCTCTATGTGTCGTCGTCGTCAATTTCGATTCCTTCCCCATTCTGCATGCATGCACTACTAACTTTTATAACAATTTTTTAATTCATGAATTTAATTGAAAGCATCCACATGATGTCAGTATAGAAAAGTAGGATGAAAATCCGTAGGATTCTTCACAAGAATTCACAGTATGTTGTGCATCATTAGTGAGCTGACGTATAGAGAATAGTAGAAGTAGAAGTATCTGAATCTGTATTGTTACTTGTTACTTGTTTGTTACTATAGTTGAGTAGTATCTCAATACGTGTACAGTTTCCCATAAGGATTGTTGTCTTCGTCTTCACACTCCTCCAGATTCACATGTACATTTAAGAATCTACAAGAGAGAAAAACCTTATATACATACTCACTACACACACACACACACACACACATACACACTATTTTCAAAGTAAAGTAAACTGAGGAGTCATTGACCCGAGAGCGGAACGTGAAATACTGACTGAAATACTGTCTCAAGACTCGATTCTATATCATCATCATCATCATCTGTCCCACTGATTGTCCTAGTACTAGGTTAATAATAATAATAATAATGATATAGGACATCTTTTCCCCCCTTCTTCTTCTTCTTCTTCTTCGTCTTGTCCTTTGTCAGTTCAACTTGACGACTGTACAAGTTACAAGACAAATGTAGAATACCTACCAAATAATGCCATAATATTCTCTATTGTGTTCAGGATCAGTTTTCCTCATTATTATTCATTGCAACCGTATCATAATAATAATAGTAATAGTAATAGTAATAGTTTGCATATACACACACAATCTGATTCTTTTACTTCACATACTTATTCCATTCCCATTTCACATTTCGCGCATACTTATTGTGGTTATGCTGCATATTATTATTATTATGTCATTTGCTTGCCTTTGTTTTGTTCATTTTTGTTCGTTTTTTTATATATGCTGTATGAATGAGTGAGTGAATAATCTTAAATATTATTATTATTATTATTATTATGGAGATTCATTTGAGAGGTCGTTGCTTGGTAAACATGGAGAGCCATTTAATGGATTGTGATGGTGATGGTGAGGTGAGAAATCTATGTAACGAGGTAACTAGGTGGCCACTTATATATACATACGACAATAAGCTACAGAGTTCAAACTAAAGCAAATACAAAATATGTACAAACACATATCAATCGGCATTATTGTGCATATGCTTGTGTTTGTGTGTACTCTGTATGTATACTCTCTGTATATATATGCGCACCAGATTGTCGTCTCTCTCATTCTCATCTGTTGTGTGTGTGGGTACGAATATCGTATATGTATATGTATACATAGTTAACTGTGCTTTGGTTTGGTTTGATTTACGATTTACGACCATCCGAACATTTAACATTCACCACAATACACAATACAATACACACACTGAGGATGATGATGAAGACTCATCTTTTTATTTTATTTGCCCCACCCAATAAACATAAACAAAGACAAAGACACAGGAAAAGACAGGGACAAATACACGGAGAAGAATTTAAACTGCATAATCCACATTAGATCACAGGGGATTTGAACGATGGACGACACACCATGTCAAGTTAAATGTAAATCCTATTTATGCCCTTGTTAAATCATTTTAAGTGTTTGGTTTGGTTTGTGGTTTGGAATTTATCAGTAAATAGTAAATAAATACATATGTAAGTACATAGAGGATTTGTTTATTTTGTTTTCGAGTTTCCCATATGTATTTAGTGGAAATTTAAATTTCCTTTTGCAGTGTGGGCTTATGTGAGAATGACAGTTTTTGGGATGTTTCGGTGGTTTCGGATATTCAGATTCGGATTTGGATTTGGGTTCGGGTTCGGGGTTGGAGACTTTGAGAGTACATCTGAATCTGAATGAAATTAGAACGGATTGAAACAAAGTTATTTTCTTTGGTATATTTGGTGATGGAGCCAAAGAGAGATGTAATATGTAAAATGGGAAATAATCACACATCTGCAGTCTGTATTTACATACAGATCATAGTCGTCGTCGTCTGTGCTTTATTGTATGGACGGTGTATAAACATTTAATTTCCCCCATAGTCTTATTGCTGCAATCTGTGCGCATTTTGTGCCAGCATGCACATAACACACACATAAGACACAACATGCAGAGTGCAAGTTGAAGTATCTTATTCTCTCTCTCTCTCTCTCTCTCGTCATTTGATGTAAAGTTCCTTGGTGTTTCGTATACATAGTATGATATCTTGAATACTATATATGACAACCAAGAACCACAACTATATACAACTTGCATTTGCATTTGCATTTACATCAATACACGACCATTTTTTTTTTGTTGGCACCGTGTCAAATATTGTCATTGACCCTTTGCTCTAATTGATTGACTCCATTGGAAGATTACGAAAAGCCAACTTCCATTGGCAATCTGTCCCCTCTTGTTTTACAATGTTTCAAGCAGCATCTCTCTATACATTATATTTGATATATATAAACTTGATTTAAGGACTCTTTACTCGTTTCTCTCCTTCCTTATGCACCAATCAATTTTATTTTTATTATCATTATTATAATTCAATGTGTGCTTGTCTATAATAGTGTAGATTGTATTTAGATTTAGGTACATGTTCCATGTTCCATGTTCATAGCTGTACGGATTTTTGATTAAGGGGTGCTCATAATGGCATACCTCATAATCCCAACTGCAAATTGAAGTATTGAAGTAGACGAAGACGCTATGTTTTATGGTATTCATGTTCATGTTGAAATCGACCTAGGATTACTCGAGCCATGTCATACGTAATTTGCTTCCATCTCCATCACTTTTAAATCGCACGTTTCTGTCACATTTGAGTCCATTTCAACTTTCAACTGTGATTATATATAGCATAGCGTCTGAAATTCAAAGTTGAATAATCCGCAATCCACAATCCGCAAGGAGTGTGAGTGACTCAATTACTTTTATTGCATTGCCTATAGCGTTTGACTTTTGGATCACTTCCATATATATCTGTACTTTTACTATATCGTGTATGTTTTACTTGTTTAACAAAAGGTCTTTTCATAACAAATTCAGAGCAGTTTCATTTTCATTCTCATTAGCAGAAGAATGTTTTCCGTTTTTTCCCCTTTCCTGTTGTTTTCATGTCCAAATTGACTCAAATGATTTGATTTGTATTGACAACAAGATACAAACCCAAATGTTTGGTTAGCTAGTTGGAATATGATGATTTAAAGTTTAAAGTACAGCGTGTGCTACTGCTGACTGCGAACTCGTTAGTATTGAAACCAGCATTATGGCCTCAGATTATATAGTGTAACATTTTCTAAGGGTCATCACACCACACACAAACACACGTCAAATTGTCTATGTGTGTATTCAAAATCTGAGCCAAAGGATGTTGAGGCCGTTTAAACGAGTAGTCAAAAAACCTTTAGTAGTGCATAATACGACGTAGTATTTAAAATTAAAGGCACATAATATGTATCGTATACAGTGCAAATTCAATGGGATGTCTGAAAAGATGTGAAAGAGGGAAATATTCCTTAGCTTTATGAGGCGATTGCACTCGCGTTGCATTTTCCATTTCAACTCGGTTGTTGTATGGATTTAAATTCCCCCTGTCAAAATATTTGGTTTGCATCTGTATTCTGTAGACAACGAATGGAAAGAAAGGAGACATTAAATGTTAAAGTGGAAGGTCGTAGATTGATCGGTCAACTACACCAAAGCAATTTACGGAATGATGAAAATGCATGTCCAAAGTCAACTTGTCCTTTAAATCTTTGTCTCTCTCTCTCTGTCTCGTGGTAATTTGTCTCTAGCTCATCTCATATTGTTTCCTCAGGTGGGCTCAGGTCAATATCATCATCATCATGAACATGAGTCCTAGTTGGGGAAATTGACATTCAGAGTTGTCACGACCTGAAAACTCCTTGGAGATTTTCGAGGCAGTATCCGCATTTAATGTAAAATGTCATTGTGGAAATTCAAGACTGCATAGATGCAACTATAGCAGTCGCGATATATGTACAGAATGACAGAATATATACAGATATATATATATATTTGTACATGTTTCCCACATCCACAGCATATCGTATATGTATGAGTCACTTTCATATGCATTGCATGCATTCGATTCTTGCGTCTGTCTTTTCGAATTCAAGTATAGCTTGTCCGGAAATGTGATGATGATGATGATTATTGTTATGTGAGAGTTACAAAAAAAAAAGAAGAAAAAACAAACCGAGACAGAAGCTAGACTTTGTGATTACGACGGAGGATGCTGAATGACGGGCCAAAGTGTATGGACCTTTTAATAGCTAATAAGATGACATACGATGTCACGTCCTACACCACATCAATTTAATTACAATGCACTTGATCCACAGATGTTAATCTCAATTCTCTCACATTTCCAATTGCTTTTAGGCACACAAGAGTTGAGCTTGGTTGGAAATCGAAGAATATATACATATGTAGTATACTGTGAAATTCAAACTGGGGGTATTGTGTTCGAATAATTTCACTCGAAACTCAAAAGTACTCGTTCGCCACAAAATAAGAACAAAAGTAGGTACTGAAATTGCAATTGCACAATTAAATACAGATGCAACGTGTATTTAAGATAAGTCAGACTAACGAACTCTTGAATCCTGTCAAGATTGACGACTCTCTTATTCTACCAGATAAGTTTAAAATTACTATCGCAGATGGACAGGGCAAATATAATGCAACAGATTTAGATTTCTAACCTTTTTCTTCCCTTCGGAATCGGAATACAAAAAAATCTGAGACTACATAATAGTTCAAAGCAAGATCAAACTGAGAATGGATTTTAATATGAATGTGAATGTGAATGAAGCCATAATACAGATATGGTTGATGTTGTCATTTTATATCGTACAGTGAAAAAGCGTGTGAACTGATGATTAATTTGATTTTAATATGTACTAATATTTATTTTTTTCTTAATTTTCTATAGTTATTGGTGATGTGATGAAGCGTGGTCTGAGCGGTGGAGAGAAAAAACGTCTTAGTATAGCCTGTGAACTCATTACAAATCCCAGTGTCCTTCTCATCGATGTAAGTTCATGTCTTTTTTCCACTATTGAATTAATATGTACCAGTACAATTTTCAAGCCAATTCAATACAAACAACGCTCAATTCCATTCCATAAAAATTCCTTGACATTTTTTTAACCTAAATAAAACTGACGTGGTCGGCTAATTCTATCTGTTCATTTAAAAAAAATGCACATGGATTTATATAAACGCTATAGGAAGTTTCTATATGTATATGCAGTCGGAAAATCTGATCGAGACTTTTGCCGAGTCGGGTGAATTCACTACAGACAACACAGATTCTATTTTGATTTTATGCCGAGAGAGAGAGAGAGAGAGAAATGGAGAGAGAGAAATGAGGAATTTTGAAATGTCAGATATTTATTACAACTACAACTCTCACCCTGTTGAACATAAAAGCATGCGAATGTGAAATCCCTTTTAGTTTTTATTTACCTTTGCAAATTTTTTTTTCGAGGGTGAAACCGTTATATGGCTAGACAGACTCGACAATGCAACACATCAAAACACAGAGTGGGAGAAAAAAGAAAAAGGAAAAAAGTACTGTTCACTTTGGTCATGCCTTTACCTTTCCATTTTAATTCTATAGTGCTGGACTTTTTTTTTCATCATTCATTCCGTTTTTACGATCGACTGTTCAAAAAAATCCAAAGCCTCACTCTCGCTCTCTCGCTCTCTCGCTCTCTTTGTCTCTGTATATTATATTATACCTATAGTACAAGTATTTTCATGGTCTAATCAGAGTCATAACTGTAAGTGGTGTAATAGCAAAACCTAACATCTACAGATCTACACACAGTCCCGTCCACAATCCACAAAATAAACCTGCGGAATATCTGAATAGTATAGGATATACAGATTAGTATATACATATGTGGAAACATATACATATAGGCAATTGTAAAACGCTCGGTGTCTATATGCACATAGGTATTATAGGTATGAAAGTGGAGGTTTCGTGGAGGTTTGTTGTTACGCACATTGAATTAAATAAAAAGCTGAACGTTTTCCATGTACCTATTACATATTACATATACTTGTATACACCTTGTTAATCTCATCCGTGGTTTTTTGCCATCGTAAATAAAAACTTGAGAGTTGGGTTGGTCGGCTATTTAAAAAAAGGGAAAACTTCAATAGCTACAGTTGAATTGAGCTATATGGAATATTGGAATATATATCTGTAGAAGTAGGGGATTACATAATGAAATGGGTTCATGGCTGTACAACAATAACAATAGTCCAACCATGTCCATAAAGGAAAATTAAATGTCTAAGTAATTTCTTTCTATTTTTTTATTTTTGTTGTTGAAAAATCTATATAGGAACCCACCTCAGGCTTAGATTCCTGCACGGCCTCCCACCTCATGCTAATGCTCAAAGAATATGCATTAAAAGAAGCCAAAAGTGTCGTTCTCGCAGTTCATCAACCATCCTCAAAAATATTCCATTTATTTGATCGTCTTCTCCTTCTGTCCGACGGTCAGGTATGCGCCACACACACACAAACAATTAATATTGAAATAATAAAACAAAAATCAAAATTAAATGAAAATCCTAATGTATATGTATGCTTTCTTTCTTTATGGATCTTTATATATATAGACGGCCTATTTCGGTCAAGCCTCCCACGTGATATCCCATTTCTCCGCCTTGGGCCTCCATATAGCCCCGCATTACAATCCAGCCGATTTCGTCTGTAAGTTTACAACATAATAATATGTCAAAAAATATCTATACTTCTCTGCTTTTTTCTGTACATAAATGTTCTGTGGGATTGTGATTGTGATTGTGCGTGTGTTTTCAGCATTGCCATTAGTCAAACTCAAATTAAAAGTACGATATACAGCACAAAACATTGGATATGCGTGTCCTTTTCACCACATAAAGAAAGAAAGATCTTAAAGTTACATAAGGATATTTAATGAGGCTCATCTGAATTTCCTATATATACATAGCGCGCGAGTTGATATTATTATGAAGCTCAACAATTAAAACTAATGCACGAGGATTTACATAAATTATAGTGTACTTACATGACAAGAGAGATTAGGAATTGCAACATGAGAACACGCGTTATTGTTGAAAGAGAGAGAGAGAGAGAGAGTGCATAATAATAATTAATTGGCAATTGATTTGATAATTCCTGGATGAATAATGTCCTGGTGGTTCCGATCTGCACATGCAATTACAATTAAAGTGTTGGACAGTGACTGAAAGATAATTTAATCACCGATTCTATGCGATTCAAGCCAGCTGTGCTCACATTTAGGTTAACTCTCGCCTTTTTTTTAGTACATATTTAGTATTTAGGTTGGTTGATGCGGTATACACTATTATCTATTATATCATCATCTCAGACGATTTTTATTAGTGCGGCTTATAGGACTAGAGTGCCAGTCTACGCGTACACAATTAGCTATTAAAAATTGTCATTATATAGAATCGAAATATACTGTGTGCTCTCGTCGTTGTCATCGTCTGTCGATTCCCCCCAGACTAAAACGTTATTGTGATTCTTATTATTATTGCTGTTGTTGTTGTTGTGATGGTGGTGGATTGTGTGTGGTTAATTTCTTTTTGTGTCAACAATCAAGATGATGCGTGTGTGCGTCATTATTTTTTATTAAACATTTAAATTCCGGCACGTGTGGGTCCTACTTCCAAGTCCACAACAAAATGAATGGATGGGCTTCAAACCACACACAAACACACACAGTCCACACTGCAAACGCACAAGCACAAGCACACAAATGTCAAATAAATTTTCAACTGCGGATTAAAAATGACGATGCAATGTTCCAAATTTCAAATTCCAAATTGATAGACTTGATAATTTGATTGTTGACAATGTTGAATATCTTATTGTTAGTCTCATTCACAAGCTCGTTTTTCATGGTAGGGAGACACCGCGCATACCTGTATATGTGGAATGAGTCAAATCAAGCGTCTTTTTGTTGTTGTTGTATTCTCATTTCTTATGATCGTTGGAAATACCTACATAATCTGTTGGGGGAGTCATGAGAATCGTTGTTGTTAAATTTGACATCCGACGCCCGCGCTAAATCTTTGTGTAATTTCCAGGATATTTTCATATTTTGAATAGAATGAGAAGAGTGCGTTCAAAGTTCAGTTCATTGCGTCACTTAGGGTTGGGGTCAAGCTTTTTTAGTGTAGCTGGAAGTTTTGGGGGATTTTTCAAGTTGTACGGATTTATCGGTAGTGACATGAATTCTCTTTTTTGGCTTGATGTTCGAACAATTCAACTGTGAGATGAAAGAAAGAAAGAAAGGGAAACTTAAAAATAAATAATAAAATAAAAAAAACCTGGAGGAAAAAAAGAAATGAAGAAAGGGCATCTGTTAACCCCATGGACATTGTGAATATCACAATTCGTTATTTAAAATAATGACAGTCTTTATATTCTATGGATATATAGGTTTTCATTTCATTTTCCTGAGATTTCCGTCGCGGTTGTTGTCACTTTGAAATTGAATGGAGGGGAGTTGAGCGTCGAGAGTTGAAAGAACTCAAACTGGAACATTGCTCTCTACTTACTCTCTTCACGCCAATCACAAGGCATCCCTTATAAACATACACGAAAAGAACGTGCAAAATGTGCAGAATCTACAATTACATTATTTTCTTTTACTTTCTTTGCTGTCATTGTTCGTTTACTTCGAACTTTTAGAACGGCCTTTTGTAGATGCTAAGACCATTTTGTGTTTGTTTGGAATGTGTGTGAGTGTGTGTGTGTATATGGAAATTGAACATTGTACATGAAATGAATGGGAAGAAAAACAAGGTTGATGATATTGAAAAATGTATGTTTTTTTTTTGTTTGTTTGGAATGGTGACAGTGGAGCAGTTGAAGAATGAGAAGGGTCGAGTTTTATCCGGTTGGAACAACCATGTGAATGCATTCCATTTACAGATCACATCCGCCAAAAGTGATTTGAATGATTGCAATGGGAACCAAATGATGAGACATTCAAGTGAGTCGTTGAGCACATGGCCCACCTCTTTCTTCTCGCAAACTCGTGTACTCGCCGCTCGAAACTTCCGTGAAGCTCGTCCTCGAATGTTGTCCAAATTGAATTGGCTTCAAACCCTGGCTTTAGCCATCATGGCTGGACTCATATGGCTCAAGGTATGATCATCACCACCATATATTTATATGCTTTTATTAATCCAATATTCCATTCCCCTCCTCCTAAAATAAATTTATTATCAACAATCCATTGTGTCAGTATGTACAGGCAGGCAAATTCGATTAGTTGTGTGTAAATGACATTTGAATTATTATGTCATCTCAGCGCACAGTCGAAATAGAAAATGTACATAGACGATATATTTTCTTTTGGCGTTTGACTTTTCCCCGTTGATTTATTTGACTTCATGGTGTTCCAAATTCCAAAGTACGGATGACATGGACAATTAATTATGCTCGACTTGTGACATTCTCACCCGTGGCATTGGCCTCTTTCTCTTGACTTGAATACAACCAAAAACAATGCAGATTGTGCAATGCAATGCAATTTGAAATATATATTTATGCAATGGAATGCAATGTCACAAAAGGGACAAATGTGTGAATGTCAGCGAGATAATGTACATTTTTTTCACGTGCACATTTTATTTTGAGATTTGTACATATATTTATAACTTGTTTTAAATGAAGTGAGAGTGTACACATACATAGACATACAATGTACAAGAACAATTTAAGACACAAGAATTCAAATCATAAATAGGTTAGAGTTAATCCTTCATATTTAAATTATTATTATTATTGTAATTCAATTCATTTTCATAATTAAAGTATTAAATTATGCTATGTGGTTTATTAAATCCCGACATTTCTTTCCATACTAGCTCAATGCCATTTGCCATTAGAATCAGAGATTTTTCATTTACAAACAGGATATATGTTTCTCAATTTCCATCAAAGTTACAGAATAAAATGATGATGACTTCTTCGTACATAAATATTAAATAAGCATCTATATCTGTAGTGAGAATGTGTACATAAAACTTTTAATTTCTTGTTTTTTTTTTTCATGTGCATGCAGACGGAGCGAAAGGAAGAAGCTTTAAATGATTTGGAAGGATTCATGTTTTTCTCAACTACTTATTGGATGCTCTTTGCACTCTTCGGGGCTTTAGCATCATGTAAGTTCACAACAATTGTTGGCGGTTATCTATATTGAATATTGAATTCATTTTTTGTTTGGATAGTGAACACAGGAATTGTGGTGTTAATCTGACTCTGATTGGACATTGTTGTTTGTATTGTGTATATAGTTCCTAGTGAGAGGGCGGTTGTAGAGAAGGAAAGGCTGTCGGGAGCGTACAGACTGTCCGCGTACTATGTAGCCAAAATGATTGGAGAGGCTCCGCTAGTGATCGTTCTACCGTCCGTGTATTTAGCAGTTGCGTACCCACTTTTGGGTGGGAGTGTCATTGCATTTTTTGGTTTACTCTTCGTTCAAATGTTGGCATCCTTAGCAGCTCAAAGTGCAGGACTTTTCTTTGGAGCTGCCCTCAATCTATCCGCTTCCGTCACTGGTAACTATTCACTATTTACTTTCTCTTTTACTTTCCCTCATATAAAGCAAATATTTCCCTTCATATATAAAATATATATGTATGTAATCAATGGGAAATTCTCATAATACACCTATATGATTTTCAATTTTGTATAGCGGCTGCCGTATTTACATTGGCTGCTCAACTACTTGGTGGCTACCTTGCCAATAATGTAAGTTCCACATATGTACTTATACAATTTAAGCATCAAGATGTAAATTAAAAAGATGAAATCAATACTAATCGGAGGCGTTTGATTCTTGATTGTGTTATGTAATATGTATAGGTTCCTGCGTATTTGAAGACGCTCTCATTGGTTTATCACGGCTACAGGAATATGCAGCTGTTAGAGTATCATATTGGGGAGCAGATACGTTGTGCCAAAACAGAGATTTCTAGATTCACGGAGGGTTGTCCATTATACGGGAATGGGACGGATCCGGATCCATCAATTGACTATTTCGTTCCTACAAGAGATCTTTTGAGTCGGGATGGTCTCTCATGGCTCCCTTACTGGTCATCCACTCTCTTCCTCCTCGCATTCTTCGTCTTTTTCCGCATCCTCGGCTACATTGCCCTCCGACGTTCTTTGTGATCTTCCCAAAAGTTTTGTTTTTTTTTTCTCGTTCTCCAAAAGAAAGAAATTTTTTTAAATTAATAATTGAATTAGTTAATCATAATAATATAATCATCCACTGTATAAAGTTTTTTTTTTTTTTGTATTTTAAAAAACAATCCTCTCCTGTTATTTATATACATAAGCATTAAACACAATATTAAACATATATAAGCATGAGCATGTAAAATAATTTTTATTTAAATTCAAACGATAATGTGTATTATATATTTAAATTTATATAGAAATGTTTACTTAATTAAATAAGTGTTATTTAGACGTACAAAAAAATGATATAACTGATAACAAGAAAACAAGTTACGTAAGTATTTTAACCATTTTACAGTTTTAAACGGACAACGATATGATATATATAGTAAGAGAATAAGCAAAATAAAAATGATTGTTAGTATTTTATTCACTTTTATAAGAAAACAAATCCAAACTCTAAACTCCAAAGCACTGCTGATAGTGAATTAATATATAATAATAGGGAACTGACAAGGATTTTTCAATTTTGTCATGTGTGATTCAGATGTTTTTTTTTTTATTGTGACTATACACACACATAAAAGAAGGAAATATTAAAATGATTGTGATGAATTTTTCCCTTTCCAACTATATACGAGTAACAGAAGAGTCCCTTATTTTTTAAACGAAATTCACTCGAATAATTAATACACAAAAATTCCATACTGTATATATTTCTTGGTATAGTTGTAATAAGGGAAATTGAGAAAAAAAAAGTACCTTAATCATATAGAGGAGCATTTGAAAAAATTATAGTAGTGTATATAGAGAGAAAGAGTGGTGAAAGTTGGAGAAAGTAAATCGTAGCCTTTGCACAAGGAGAGAAAGAGAGAGAATTCTGCTCAAAATGAACCTTACTCAAACGAAAAGCTTAAAAACATTTTTTACCTATAGACAAACCACAATGAAATTATCCAATATATAAAGTTAATAGGGATTAGAAATACTTAATTGTAATATAGTAAATGCAGGTACATACACAAATCCCGCTTATCATTTGTCATGGAATGGATGATATGGATCAGAGATCATTGCATGGTGAAAGACGTTCACGTTTACCTGATAAAATGATTTGTGATGAGCTATAATGGTTTTACTTCACTGTTGCATTGATCTATATATTATATATATGTGGTAATTTATAGAGACATTATCGTAGAGGAAGTTATCGTAGAAATAATAAGATTAAGACAATAATTGTGAGGAGAGATTGGAGATTTTGTCAGTTTTATACTCGGTACAGATTGTAATGTTTACGACGAAAAAAAAGCGTTCCTATTCCATCCTTTATAAGTACTTGTGTAAATTAATTACAAAAATAAATAGTATTCATAGTATTCATATATGGAGCTGTATGATGATAGTTTTATAAATAAATAAAAATAACTCTCTATATACTCTCGAAATATGTAGAAATGGACACATCAAATATATATATAAAGCGTGACATTCAAGGGAAAATGTCGTTTTATTCTTATCGTTATAGTTGTAAGTATTATAAATTATTTTATTACTGCTTAAATACATATTTATGTTAGTTAATTATTACTGTGTGTGTGTGTGTGTGTGTGGATGACGGGAAAATGTTGTTTGTTTTGTTTGTTTTTTTTTTGTAAAAAAGAGTGAAAGGGAAAGAAGATTTTGGAAAATGTATTATTAGTTTTTTTTCTACACCAATTTATGTGTGTGTGCATATATTTATGTAATTGTAAAACATGAATGTTTGAATGATAATTTTTAATTAAACTGTAAATAATTTTGCTGCAAACTATCCCACCCAGTGCATAATTATTCATCAAATATATTGTATACATATAATTTAATGTGAATGATTTTTTTGTGTATAAAAATATGCACGTGTACGTGTAAAAAGTGTAAATCTGCTTGTACCTGTAAATTGATCCCACACAGACTTGACTATAGTCTATAGCTAAAACAACAATATAATTATATATTTTACATAATATAGTCATAAATTCAAAAACTTTTGTAATAATCCTGAGCCCCGAAGCATATGATGAGAAAATTAAACAGTGTACGCAGAGAACGTTCTGAATATAATAACGTGTGTGAGTATAAGTATTACGCAAGAAATACATCATATTTTGGACAAATGTAAATGTGTACATGTGTATTTTACAAAATATGCCATAAAAAATAAACAAAAAAACTTTATAAACTCATTCTGTGAATTCATTAGTTTTCCCGAATGCTCTATACTGAAGAGAGTGAGAGAAAAATCATTTTTCAAAAATGTGAAAAAGGATTGAGAAAATGAACATTAGTCGCCTTATACTTTTTACCAGTGAATTAGAATAGTACGTATATGAAAAATGCGTGTTTTCGCCGTTTTCGTTACAATATAGTTTGTATAAAAAGGCATTTCATATTTTATGTGTTTGCTATACCAAAAGAACCATGATGGAAATAGTTCATAGTTGTATTAATTTTGTATGCGTGTGTTTTTGTTAGTTTGATTATTCTACTAAATATCCAACCCTCTTATTTACTTGTTAAATATGAATTATTATTATTGTTATACTTAATTAATTACAATGATAGAAATCCCTGTCTAATCACATCAATTAAATATGATTTTATAGTCTGTATTGCGTATGTATATTTACGAAATTTTTATAAAGGGAGAAATATTTTATATTAAAAATCAAATACTTTTACAGATTTCATAAAAATTATTAACCAAAGCCCAAAGGCTAGAAATGATACTGCTTTTTATGAAATTGTGTAAAATAAAATGAAAAAAAAAATACTTAACACACATAGCGTTCAGCATTTATTTTGTATTGCAAAGGCGAAAGCGGGTCCAGAAAACATAAGGGAATTGTTGTGTAAAGTTCAAAGATTGTAAAGTGAGACCAGTGAATTTTCATTTATCAAAATAAATTCTTACCAAAAGTTTGATACTTAACTGTAAAAATAAAATAAAAAAATAACGCGTAAAGGTTTTGGAAAATCATTTGCCCATCATTATCACCAGCACGTGCATTCACAAATCTCAAGCATACATTTTCACTGCACTTTTGCACATCTAAATAACAGTGACCAATTCATCTGGCAATCTCGAATCTCATAGATATCATTTTCACACATCATATACATATATATATATTATAGCTGGAGAAAAAGTGAACGTTCACTACTTAAATATACGAGTAAGTTCCTTACAAGTTAAGCGATTCCAAACAAACTACATGGGATGGTTGAGGTAATAACTTTAACTATGC